>JACXSL010001592.1:0-170126 GCA_019514585.1 Dendrobium officinale
GCGTTGATGTGTTCGACATTAAGCCGATCTCAGCCGTTAAAGTTTGTAACCGTTGGCACGTGATTTGTTTTTTTTGGCTCTCGTGCGGGGCGTGCCAATCGATCTCAGCAGTTAACATTCGTAACCGGTGACACGTGATATGCCCTTTGGGCTCACGTGCGGGCGTGCCAGTTGGAACCATGAATGCATTTCAATTAGGCTTTGTTTGGGACGGATTTAACTTTTATATTAGAAAGTTGCTTTAAGAAGCAATAAAAAAGCTGTATCAAACAAAGCCTACATTTCCATAGACAACTTCAATAGATAGGAGAAAGTTTGACAAGATGCCTATACTTCAGATTTTTCGATAGTAATTCTAATTTTAGTATTGCTCTAAAAATAATGAGTCGTATATGCATTTCCTAAGCACATTAAAAGGAACTTTTATTTGGTCCGGTGAACATACGTAGAGCTACATTCGGCCGGCACTAAAGATCGCGCCACGTAGCAGGCAAAAAATGAGAAATACCGAGCAATACCAACAATAACGAGAAATATCATTATGTGAAGACAAAATACGAGCAATACAGAGTAATACCCAAAAAATACAGAGTTTTTTCTAGAAAAACTCGGGCATTTTTTGGTATTGCTCGGTATTACTCAGTATTGGTCTTCACAGAGCAGTATTTCTCGTTATTGTCAAGCAATACCTAGCAATACCAAGCAAATACCGAGCAAAAATCGAGTAACTCAGTGATGACCAAAACGTAGAGCTACGTCCGGTCAAAGGGACCTAATTAAAAGTTTTCCGGGGTCAATAGGCACACATTAAAAAAAAATTGTTCATTTCTAATAGATATAATAATATCGCCAGAGCTTTATCAATTATTTTTTTTAGAGGCACAATACAGAGTTAGCACTCATTATATCATAATGAATATTGCGATAAATTTTAAGATCAATAGTTATCGTGAGGAAATATCATATCACTTGAATTTCAAGCTTATAAAAGAATTTAGTTTTGTAGACATTTCGATAAAATATGTGTGAAGAACCCAACATAGTTGATTATCTTGAAAATGCATGTCATTGAACAGTTGGCTCTAACTTTTTTCCATATAAATAAAGTTTATATTTTGATAAGATTTAAAAATGTTATCAATGGGGCATACTACTTTACAATGACTATTTTAGGCACAAAATGTAAAAGAAGAATGTTTGATAAATAATGCACCATTACATTGAATACAAAAATTAATTTGATAAAGAAAATTGAAGAAGCATTGCAAAAGCTCTTGAATAAGACTCAAAGTTTGATTTCATATAAAATTAGTTAGTTTGAATTATATATCCTTAATGATGATCTTAAGTCTTAACAATGAAATTTTCAAAAATTTTGATCTTATGGGTCTCTCGTGTGTACATGCATTGGCTTAGTATGAGATTTGGGTGTTAATTATTATGACTTATGTTTAAAGTTCTATACACATGAAGTATGATTAATTTTATATAGTTAATGATAAAGACATCTCGAAGGTTCTAAATTAAGAAGCATATTTCTTATATATTACGCTTATTGAAACGAAAGGTCAGCCGTCCAAAAGAAAAAAGAGAACCTTCAATGAGGGCGAATGATGTGTTGCAACATATGTACAATTGATATAGAGTGAGAGATCATTAATTGAGTTACTTATAATGTCATGAAATTGAAAAGAATTGTATCTTCTATATTTTAATAATTACAATTAGAACTATCTAATTTCTTTCAATAATAAAAATACTAGCAAAAATAAGTCTATTGATCAAAGCATCAATATACATTGGTGTTAAATACAAAAAAGTCATATACACTAGTCAGGGAACAACAATTATTACGTCCCCTCCGACCGGACGTAGAGGAACGTCCGTGGTCGGTCGGAGGTAAATTTCCCGTCAAATAACGAGTCGAGTTTGTATCGAGTAAATATTGAGCAATATCAAATAATAACGAAGAATAACATAATGTGAAGGTCCAATACCGAGTTATTTCGAGCTATCTTGAGCAATACCGAGTTATACAAAAGTTGTACCGAGTTTTTCCTAGAAAAAACTCGGTACAACTCGGTATTTCTCGATATAGCTCGGTATAACTCGGTTATTGGTCTTCAAAAAAAAGCAGTATTCATCGTTATTATCAAATAATACCTAGTTGTACCGATAAAATACCGAGTTTTTTTGGAGAAAATTTGGCTCCGACCGGACGTTCCTCTACGTCCTTGCACCGGATGTAATAAAAGTTCCTAGTCAGGAGTCATACAAATACAACATATATATTGTATGCCTACTATTAAGCTCAAAAGTATAAATAGAAAATATAAAATGATAGTGAAATCTTAAGAATCATATATCTGATCAGCCTCACACTATCGAACCTCTTTTCCTAACTTGAAATTATTAAATAAAATCACATATATTGAGTTTATAAATCCCAACAAGTCAGAAATCTTACAACTGAACTCAAAGCATAAAAAAAATAAAAAATATGCATGAAATCATTAAGTTCATAATAGTAGCACTCAACATAGTCATGAGTTAAGTTTGTGTAGAAAACACTAAAACACACATGCGATAAAAATAATGCTTGTGAAATAGTACAATACATATGTCAAAATGATAAGGCTGTAAACCATCATTCTTCTCAAACCAAATATCATAATAATATTATCTAAACAATAAGGAAATTGTATAAACTAGTAAAGCGGAAGTATATATATGAAAAACAATTTTATGACAGCGCTATACTATTAAGGAATCATATATGAGTCCATTATTTCATATCAGTTCTCAAATTAGTATCTTAATCACATGCTCAATAATAGTAAATCAATAATAATGAATCAGTGGCATTAAGTTAGTGCCTTATATATATGTTCAAGCAGTCAGATTAAATAAGGAATTATGGCTCGTGTGGTGTTTTTCTAGTAGGTATTCTTAGTTCACTATTTAGCTGATTTTCAATAATCAAAGTCATCACTCTTATCCGTCAGCACAATAATTACTCATTATACCTCCCACTTAGTAAATCATGTGAATTAATAGATGATATCATCACAAACTACAACATTCACTATAGGAAAATCACCCATTTCCAACGGCTTTTTCCTGCGGAATTTGAGCAGTTTCCGACTGTTTTTTTAATTTTCCGGTGGTTTTCCGGAGGCTTTTTTGCCGCCGGTAAAAATGACGTAGGAAAATAATTTCTGACGGCTTTTTCCGGCGGCAAATAATGCCGGCGGACATAAACCGCCGGCTGAATTAAAAAAACACACACACACACACACGCCACCCCGCCAGGCGCCAGCTTCCCCCTCGTAACCCAATCTCGCCGGCACGCCAGCGGCCTGCTCCGGCAGTCGCGCGCGTGACCGGACCGTGTAAGCCCCGAGGGGTCGCCGGACCGCGCTACCGCGCTCGTGTGACCGGACCCGTGTAATAAGCCCGAGGGGTCGCGCCGGACAACGCTCGCGTGAGCCAAGCCGAGTCCGAGTGCGCCCAAACCGCCCGCTCCCGCGTCTGTCTTCCCTGAGATTCGAACCTTGACCCCTTCTTCACCCGCAGCCCCTACGCGCACAAGCTGACCAATGCGCCGATCCCTGCAAAATGAGAAAGGTTAAGTATTATTTTATTTATATTAAAACATGCTGAATATTATAATTAAAACATTATTTATTTAAACTATCTTTGGTTATTTATTATTTTATTTATAATTAAAAACATTTTTTTTATTTAAACTATCTTTTTAATAGAAAATAAAATTTTCAAAATAAAATTAAATAAACCAACTAAATTAATTAAAAAATTTAAAAAAAAATAAATAAGCCGGAAAAACTTGAAAAGCCGCCGGAGAAAACATGAAAAGCCGTCGGGAAAAATTAATATTATTTTTAGTCATTTTATAAAAATCATTTAAATTGTTATAATTTTAAATCAATTTAATATAAAAAAATTAAAAATTCCGCCGAAAACTTTGAAAAGCCGCTGGAAAAATTTGTAGGATATAAGCCGTCAAAAAGCCGCCGGTAATCCGGCGGAAAGTCGCCGGAAAACTGGCCGCCGGAAAGCCTCCGGAAAATGCCGCCGGTAATAAGTGATTTTCCTGTAGTGATTTAGAGGAAAGTTAATCAGCCTACAATCATGTTTAATTATAAAAGAATCTTCAGTAATAAACCAACTTCTCTTATTTTTTATACATAATATTATAAAAGTAATAACGATTAGCTATTACTCTTTCTCATGCCCATATTTATTCACAAAGCTTGTTTCATCAGTATGCTTATATCAGGATGTCAACAATCAATATTTATCTCAATCTACTTAAATTGTACAAAATATCATAAATAATATATTTCTACTGGTGAAAATATAAAATCATCCAGTTAAAATGAAAAGAATAATAATACTATAATAGATCAAAATTTATGCAATGAAAATTCACTAAATGAGTAGAAAATATAATATATATCAATTTAGACATAAGAATAAATTCTGGAGCCAAAATATTTGAAAACATAGATATGATAGAAGTTAATTACCTATAACGATCAGAAAAATTTGCGTAGAAGAAATAAAATGAATGGTAAACCAAAAGCATGTTGTCTCTCTCCTCTCTCACCTTCCCTTCTCTTGTTCTCCTTCCCTTCCTTACCCGGCAAGCCAAACAAGAGAGAGAGAGAGAGAGAGAGAGAGAGAGAGAGAGATGGGCTAAGTGAATATAAATATATATATATATATATATATATATATATATATATATATATATATATATATATATATATATATATAATATTTTCAATGTCTAGTACAACAACTCTCCAACCCAACACTGCAACGCTACATATTCATTATATAATTACCGTGAAACCGAGAGTATCAATACCCTAGCGTTGCACCTTCCAGAGTCGTTGCACTAGAAATCACTGTGTCGCAGCGACACAGTTCAGAATTCTCAAATTTTTTTAAGAATAAATCTATTTAAGAACTCTAGGTTATTGCATAGGAGGCCAAGTAAACCACTGCATTTTTAATATTTATTACTTCGCTTGTTTTTGTAAAATATATTTAAATATTTAGCTTTAGTATGAATTTTGAAAGAATATGACTAATTGATCATACAATAATATATATAATATATTTCATTATGACGTATTATAGTTGTTAGTTTATATTATACTGTTTTTTTTTTTGTTAAAACCCACGACGGGGCCTACGCGTTAATATAAAAAAGCGGTTACAAAGTCATTAATAGGAACCTTCAGCTCTCTAATGCTCGACTGAGCTACAAGATCAAAAAGGAAAAAACCTCTGAGCCGATGGTTCCTAATTCTAACAGTTACAAAAATACCTAATAACATTCTAGGGCTGCAAGACGGCAGCACCCAGAAAAGGAAGATGATAAGATAAAGAATGAACCCGATCTTCCTGGCAAAATTGTGGTAGAAGCCACTAGAACCCAAAAATTGGAGCAGAAAAAAGCTTATATTATACTGTATTTACCTTATAATATGATGTATCATAATTATTATGACAACCCCATTGAATATAGCTTTTCCATTATACCCTATTATATCTATCTTTAACATGCTATTTTATAGCTATTATGGTTGCAGGTACATCAATCTTGTACTTTACTCCTAAGGGAGCACATATTTGATCAGTAATCTAAATGCACTGTATTTATTGTAAATTTTTCTTAAATTAGAGTCTAGATTGCTTCTAAAAAAATTTCATATTTACAAATTTGATTCTAAGTTTTCTTCATTAATTTGCACAAAACTATGCATAAAATAATATATGATTAGATTAATTTTATGATTCATATTTCATGTTATTTATATATCTAATACCTAAAATATTTATATTACATGTCTACTACACATACACAATTTTAATATCAAATATATCACTCATATATTTCATTCCTACCACTCATACCATCATATAAACTTTAATATTTCATTTCATGCATTGATATTTGTTCTACTGTTGGTAGGCATGTAATATTAATATTTTAAGTATTAGATATGTAAATAATATGAAATAAAGTGGTATATATGCATGTAAATCCCCAAAAATAATTTATTCAATCTAAATAATATCTTATATCTTCTTTGCAATTTGAAAAGTCATCCTGGGACCCCCCAAGCTACAGTTGAAAGACCTTGTAACTAATCCATTAATTGTTCATGCAGACGCCGGCCTCGTTGCTTCTTCTCTTTCCACAATAATAGCCTTCCAGTCTTGACGTACGTGTTTCATCTCACAGCCACATATGCATGCAGCAGAAATCAATGAATTCAACTGCCAAGTTGTCTAAGAAATTAACAGTAAAACTACATTCAAAACAGTCCCAATCAGATATATCGTAAAAATCTCAGCTAGCAGAAATTTCATCACCTTTTTACAAAGTTAATTAGAAAGCTGTGGCTAATGACTGCGCAGAAAGCGTGAGGAGATTTCAATATTCCACAGAGCACTATCTACAGCCATTCCTGATGAATTATTCTTCCCTTCGTCATTTGGGTTTGATTCCTTTTGTTACAGTTGCAA
Organism: Dendrobium officinale; assembly: GCA_019514585.1. Taxonomy (NCBI): domain Eukaryota; kingdom Viridiplantae; phylum Streptophyta; class Magnoliopsida; order Asparagales; family Orchidaceae; genus Dendrobium; species Dendrobium officinale. The sequence goes on from JACXSL010001592.1 coordinate 6,565, forward strand.
CTTTCTCTCAGCATCTTTGCTTATAAAGGGAGGAGAAGGCAAGCACGTCGCTGCAACTTGCAGCACCTGTAGCTCCAAATTGAGTGCTCTCTATAAGGCTCTTTGACCATGTCCTTTCATGGAGAAGTGGCTTAGTTAAGCTCTGAATTCCTCTCCATTAGATCCATTGGTAAGACTTTACCGACCCAACTGAACAAAATGCTAAGTACATAGTTGATCAGTAGGGATGTCAATATATAAAAAGATATGAAAACTCGACTTAAAAATTTTGGGTTTGAGTCGAACCTTTTAACAGGTGTGTCTGGTTCAGTTTTCTTTTTCTGACCCATTTCAAAATTGGGTTGGATTATGGTCTTGCAATATCGTATTTAACACATTTTGATAGGCTAATAAAAATAAATGTGAAAGGCACTAAGGCGGGTTAGGCGTGACTCATCCTGATCGCAATCGCTATTTTGATTTTTCCGTTCTTATCACAGTTTCCAGCCATCCTGCCTCACGCTCGTTGGTCTCAACGCATCATCGTTGAGCCGTCACAGACTTGCAGGTCATCCATAACTCCAATCTTCTAATCGCTAGTAGCACCGTCACACTTAGCTCGATCTCTTCACGATATTTCATTTCTTTGATTGAGTTCTCCCTTCAAGTTAAGTGGATGGTAAATGAGGTAAGATTCCATTTTATTTTTTAAGATGATTATTTGCTAATTTATGATTGCTTACTAAATCGGTTGGCCAGTCGGGTCATCCAAAACAGGTCACCGTCGGCTTGGGTTTAGGTTCAAGGTTTTCACCTGTTTACTAAACGAGTCGGGTTCGAGTTGGATGAGTTTGAAGCAGGATAATTTCGGGTTAGACCCGAATCTGATCCGAATATCAAATTTGTCACCCCTAATATTGAGCCAAATTCATCTCATAATTTATTTATTTTGCAGAGAAGTTAGAAACAAAACCACATTAATATAAAAATCTATCTAGAGTAATAACTATAGCAATTTACAAGATGAAGTTGAAACTTGAAAATATAGGCTCTTTGTAAAGGTCTACAGACTCATGCACCCATATGACCATTAAGCAATTATTAGTCAGTGCAATTCTTTCATTAAAGATGTGTGATAATTTCTTGTCGATAATAATAATAATAATAAAAAGGGAAATTTACATGCATACCACATTATTTTATGCTATTTACATATCTAACACTCAAAACATTAATATTACCTGTAATATTAATGTTTTGAGTGTTAGATATGTAAATAGCATAAAATAAAGTGGTATGTATGTAAAACCCCCTAAAAAAATCATTGGATGCTCAATTTGATATCATATAAATAGGTGTTGAGCAAATAAATAGAATGAAAGATAGAGGACTAATAGCCATCAAGCCCACCCTCTGTAAATGAACCAACTGAGATTTCATTTGGGTTGAGTTGCTTGTTTTTTAAAGCAATTTCTTAATATCAAAATTTTTTGAATTCGATATTTTGTATAAAATTATCTCAAATGAAATCTGAGTTTCTCACTTTGGATCAAGCAGAAGAACATGCCATATGTTCATAGTTATTTCTTCATGGAATTAATGCTTCACGAGTCATTCCATGAACTTATCAACATGCAGGCTAAGCTCCAAATTCGGCATATTACTTTGTAGTGCAATTTTTGATGAACAAGTTGAAAGGTTGAGACGCATTGACAAAATGCCTTTGTGTTCCATAAATGTTACAACTTCTCAGCAAACATAGTAGCTGTAATGTTTGTCCATTGTATTAAATTTGTGAAGTTTATATATACAAAATCATTTGTTTCGAATTTAGCAGCTTGAATTCCATTTATTTCATTATAATGTGAGAGTGATTTTGTTTCTAGAACTCAAGAAATGAGGCTCTCTAGTAAGTATGAAAGAGCATTATGATCTTGAGCATCATGGTGTAGTAAGCTCTTTGATTTGTTTAAAATCTGGAATTGATGGTGAACAATATTAATAGTTACTTGCCAGAACATTCACGGTGATAGAGAGATGAAATATTTGACGTCCTAATTATGTACAAAGATCCAACTCAAAGATGGATAAAAAAGAGGTATGCAAGTGTCATAAGAGATATCAAAATTTTTACATATAAAATTCCAGAAAGGGGAAAATCATGGGCATGACTCAGTTAAAATGATTCCACTAGTATTTGTTGTTGATTACAAAGAATACTCAGGGGCGGAACCAGCCTTAATTCTTAGGGGGGGCAAAATTATAAAAAGATAAAAAAATATATTTATAACAAAATTCAAACAAGATATTATATTGCAATAAAAATTACAAGCTTTGCATTCTATTTTGCATCTTCTGATAATATTGCATTACAACTTCATTTGGAACTAAATCAAATACTTGTTTCTCAATATATGGAACTAGACAGTCGTTGAGCCAGTAATCACCCATTTTACTGCGCAATCTATGTTTAACAATTTTTATTGCTGAAAATGCTCTCTCCACAGTAGCGGTGGCAACGGGCAAAGTTAATGCTAAAATAAGAAGCCGGTGAACTAATGGATACACGATATCTTTTTTAGCCTTAACAAATTGTTTTGCTAGATCTGCAATGTTGTCCAAAGATGAGAACTCCTCGCTTAAACGCATATCAAGAATATATGTCGATAGCTGGTGCTCTAAAGCCACAAGTTCAACAATAGAAAAATCGACTGAATATAGTTCTGCAAGCCGAATTAATTTTTCCTTATTACAAGCAGAGAATGAGTTACTTGGATTTAGACATGACATACAAAGAAGCAATTCAGTACTGGCTTCCGAGAATCTATTATTCAGCTCTTGAAGTTGCATATCAATGATAGTATAAAAGAATTCCACTCGATAATGATGTAAATTTATTGCATCATCATTTCTACGTGCAGATCGTCGACGGGCTTTGAATGTAGAACTCATAACAGGAACATCAACTTCAAAAACATTACAAAAACGCGATACTTCTTCCAATAAGGAATTCCATCCATTATCCCTCATCATCTGTAATTGTTGTTTAGAGATTTGCACTAACTTCATTGCATTCAATATATCCTGATCTTTTCTTTGTAAGGCCTGTGATAATTCATTGGTGACACCTAAAATATCAATCAATAAGTGCATAACAAGGATAAAATCAAAAGATTCCATAGCATTTATCAGAACACCAGCTTCAACAGCTTGTTGATCATGTACCCCATCTTCTTTAATAATTTCAAGAACTTCAATTACTGAAGCATATATTTTCTTTAAGCTAATTAATGTATGAAAATGTGAACCCCAACGAGTGTCACCAGCTCGTTGTAAGCTTGTCTCTTGGTTCAAACCTCTACCACTGTTTAACTCTTCTTTAGACAAATAAAACATTATTTTATCAAGTTAAATTGCTCTAAGAGCATCACTCCTCTTACATGAAGCTCCAACTGTATTAACAATTCTTGAAGTAATCTCAAAAAGATGCTTCGCATGCCAATGATTTTTAGCTACAACCACTAAACATAGTTGAAGCTGATGAGCAAAACAATGAGCATAGAATGCATGGGGATTATCATTAAGTATTAAGACCTTCAAACCATGAAACTCCCCACGCATATTAGATTCCCCGTCATATCCTTGACCTCGAATCCTATGTATGCTCAATGAGTGTTTAGCAAGTATATCTTCTATGGCTTCTTTTAAGGCAATATCATTAGTCGATGCGACATGTTTAATGCCTATAAACCTTTCAACAACTTGTCCAAGACTATCCACATATCTAACTGCAACAGCCAGTTGTTCCTTTGTAGAAACATCACAAGATTCATCTACCAAAATGGCATAGTATGAGTCACTAATATCTTTCATGATTGATATCAAAGTTTCAGCAGCTGCAGCAGAACAAATTTCTTTCTGGACCTTCGGTGAAGTTAACTTCAAATTTGAGCTTGAATATGTTGTAGAAACTTTCTTTATTTCATTATTATGATTACTAAGAAAATAAAACAGCTCCAAATAATTTTCCCGATTCTCTGATCCGGAAGACTCATCATGACCACAGAATGATAACCCTTGGTGCAACAGAAATCGTACACAATCTGCAGTAGTCAACATAACCCTATAATCTTTTCTATTTCTCTCATCTTTGATCAACCATAGAACATGAAGACTTTGTTCTTTTGTCTTCATCAGATCTTCACATTTATGTCTAGCCTTATTATGTGCACTATTATGATCTCCAACGTGACTTAACAGTTTTTCTTTCTTCTTCCAATTTTTGAACCCTTCTCCAATAAATGAGTCTCCCCCACCTTGTCCTGTAATAGTTTTATCTTGAGGTTTGAACAAGTAGCAATATAAAAAAAAAGCAGCATCTTTATGGACGCTGTATTCTAACAAATCAGGATATTCCTCAAACCATTTTGGATTAAATCTACGTGCAAGATTGCCAAATATTGTTTGGGGGAATTGATGATTTTTTGGTTGATGGGCTACCTTCAACAGATATGCTCTCCGAATATTATCTCTTTCATTTACATCGTAACACTAAATTGAAGGTCGAATTCCTGGATCAGCTGGGAGACTGTTAATATCAGTCTCCAAAGGTTCTTTCCTCTTTAGATAACGTTTCATTCGAATCAAAAAATGATTTGATATATCCTGTGAAAAATTATATTAACATGGTCTACTCTCTTTTAGTAAGATCAAATAAAAAAAAAGACCTAAATTCGAAAAAAAGATCTCAATCCAACAATAATAAATCAATCCATAACAACATATATGCAACAATTACCTGAAGAATTTAGAGCAAAACAAGTCCGTTCTCAAGGTCTCCATACTTGTTTGAGCTTTATTTAATACACACTTATGATGACATTTACCTATTGAATTATTGATTAATGTTCATCTATTAAAGCCTTGAGCAAGAATTAAAAAAAAAAAACTCAACTGATAAGCCGAACTGAAATCCTACAGGTCTTACATTGAAAAATCACATAGTATTCCAAAACTTATCTCTCTGTTTTTCTCTTCTTTGCTCTAATGTTTTTCTACAGGTTTCATACATTTTCTCTTCTTTACATATACAGCAACCTTTAAAAAATTGGAAAGCCAAAATTGGAAAAGAAAAACTTGAAAGAAGAAACAAAATCTGAAACTTGAAGCATACGAAAAAATCTGAATCGGAAACTTAGCAAACAAACTTAGCAAACAAAATCTGAAACTTGAAAGAAGAAACAAAAAGATGAATAAATTTCAGAAACAAGAAGAAAAACTTACACAATCTTGATTCCTTGGAGCGAGCGGCTTGGCGGCGTCGGCTTGAATGCTCTACCCGCTGTCGCGTGAAGAAGACGGAAGAAGGGGCTGAGGGCTGCGATCTGCTTCTGAATCGGCTTGCCGCTTGCGATTCGCTTCTGAAATCTGAATCGGCTTGCGATTCAGTGATTCATGAAGAAGAACAAAAATAAGAGGCGTCGCGGGATGTTAGGGCAGAAAAGGGGCAAACAAATTTTTTTAGAGGGGGCAAATTACCAAAATGACCTTACATGTAATTAAATTAAATTTTTTTAAGGGGGGGAAATTGCCCCCCCTGAACTACACTTGCTTCTGCCCCTGAGGATACCCTTTATTGGGGAAAGGTGTTGGTAATGTATCAAATATATATTGTATAAAGCACATTATATGGTTGGTGTTGGAAGAATCCAATGTCATGAGAGTTGTTCTCAAGAGAATGTTTGCATGCTTGTTTGGTCGATAAGAATATAGTCAGACGATGGTGGTTAGAGGTACCATAGATTGAAAATTGAGGTTGAAGGGAATATAGTAGGACAACAGAGGTCAGAAGAACTATAGTCAAACTATGATGGTCCGAGGGACTATAGTTGGGCAACAGTTGTTAGAGGAACCATAATAGGCAAGCGACTAAGGTTGGAATGATCATAGTCGAGCGATGAAGGTCAGAAAGATCGTAGTTAGGTGATGATAGTCCGAGGATCATAGTTAAGCGACAAAGGTCGATGGGATTGTAGTCATGTGAAGGTGGTCGGAGGGACAGTAGTCAAGCGATGGTGGTCAGAGATACTGTACTCGGGAGACGGTGTTCGGAGGGACCATAGGACCGTAGTCGAACGATGGCAGTTGGAGGGATTGTATTTAGGCAGCGAAGGTTAGGGACTGTAGTCAAGAAACTAAGGTCGGGTGGACCATAGTCGACGAGTGAGGAAGGCTAGAAGGATCATAGTCAGCTGGTAACAGAGGTAAGATGGATCATAGTCGGATGACAGAGGTTAGATAGACCATTATTCAACGATATAGGTTAGAGATATCATAGTTGGTAAGTGATAGAGGTCATATGGACTATACTTTGTGGGAAATCGAGGTTAGAGGGACCATTGTTGAGCGGTAGTAGTTTCATGGACCATAGTCGGTGGGCGACTGTGGTTAGAAGGACCGTAACAAGGAAACAACAGTTGGTAGGACTATATTCGGTGGGTGACAAATGTATAAAAGAACCTATTAGGGTGACATTGAATCGTATTCTAGGTTAAGCACTACATTTGTTAGATTACTTTGTAGTGAAAGCTTTGGAAAACAAGTCAAAATGATTTAGAAGCATTGAAAAAATACCTTTGTCTTCCATCAATGATACAATTTGTTAGTAAATAGTAACTTTAATGTTTGTCCATTGCATTAAATTTGTGAAGTTTATATACAAAATCATTTATTTTGACTTTAGCATCCTGAATTCCATTTATTTTATTATAATGTGAGAGTGAATTCATTTTCAAAACATGAGAAATGAAGTTCTTTAGTAAGTAGGCTAGGGCATTATGATTTTGAACAACATGATTACTAAGCTCTTTAGTTTGTTTAAAATATAAAATTGATGGAGAGCATTATTAATAGTTGTTACGTGATATAACATTCACTATAGTAGAGAGATTAAATGTTTAATGTCCTAGCTTTGTACTAATATTTAACAAACATATAGATAAGAAAGAGGGGTGCAAGAGTCATGAGAGAATATAATTTTTATATTAAAAAACCTATAAAGGAAAAAATCACAGGGCATGACCCAGTTAAAATTATTCCACTAATATTTGTAATTGATTACAAAGGATGACCTTTCTCAATGGAAGTGTTGGCAATTTTTCAAATATACATTATACATATCACATTACATAGTTGGAGGTGGAAGAATCCTATGTCATGAGAGTTGTTCTCAGGAAAACATTGGCTTATTTGTTTGGTTGATATGATTGTAGTTGAGCAATGATGGTTGGAGGGATCGTAGTTCAACGGTGATTAGAGGGATCATAGTCGAGTGACGATGGTCAGAGGGATCATAGATTGGCGACTGAGGTTGAAGGGACCATAGTAGGTTGATAGAGGTCGGAAGAACCATAGTCAGGTGATAGTGGTTGAACATAATGTAGTTGTGCAATGGCTATTAGGGTGACCATATTCAGTTGGTGACTGAGGCTAGAAGGAGAATAGTTGAGTGATGGAGGTCGGAGGAACCATAGTCAGTGAACGCCTGAGGTTAGAAATCCATAGTTAGGTGATGATGGTCCGAGGATTATAGTTAGGCGATGAAGGTTGGTAGGACTGTAGTTAAACAAAGGTGGTCAAAAGGACAGTAGTCAGGAAATGCTAGTAGAAGGAAACATGCTAGTGCAATGGTGGTTAGGGGTACCATTCTCAGGCAAATGTGGTTGGAGGTAACATACTTAGGCGACAGTGGTCCGAGGTACCATACTCGGGTGACGTTGTTTGGAGGGACCATAGTCAGTCAATGGTAGTTAGAGGCTAATTTATAGATCTAAAGAGTGTTATTCTTTGAAAATATATAGAAGATCCAGAGCAAATTCAAAGTGCTCCATAGGACAACTCATATTTATTCCTCGATGATAAAGCGCTCATTCAATATTTAAGAACCTTAATGATGTCAGAACTAAGCAAACTTGGGCTCGTTGGAATGGTCTCTTTGAGCTGCTCGATTCAACTATAATCATGCCATATATGAATATCATTTGGTCACCCAATTAATATTTTAAAGCTTCTCAATATGCTTCAAGCTATTGATTAGGGTCTATTCAGGGTCAGATTGGATTGACTTTGGTGTCATTTGGTTCACCTCGTCGAAACATTCAATTTGACTACAATTTTATTGAAATCAGAATTCATATGATCCTGAATTAATTTTGAAAATTTTCAACTTGAATATGCCTCAAAATTTGTGTTCCATCAGGATAATTTTTTGGTGACGTATCAATACTTAAACGCTAGATTTTGACAAATGTATTTGGGTTGCCTTAAAAGTAATCTTGCAAACAATAATCCCAATTAAATATGAACGTAGTTGAGAAGTTATAAAAAAAATACTAGAGATGAAAATGTTCAACTCGAGACAATTGGATAGTAGACAGACTAGACAGTAGTTTGCTCATTTTTCATAAAATGTTGCAGTTCTGTGTGTAGGTTCCATTTATAATAATAATTTGGATAGCAACTTTAGCTTCCATTTCTATTCAAAACTCCCAATACTAAAGAGAAATGCATCATTCCAGGCCACAAAAAAGGCCCAAAAGTTCTGCCATAAATGCAGTTTGGTTCCCCAAGGATCCATAGAAGAGAAGATGAAAAAAATATTCACTGCGGAGGCTGAATGCCGTCTGGTGACCAACTAAAATGCGTCATGCCACTCCTTCGCTCGGTACCACGGATCAGTACTGCTCGACATCGCCCGGTACCGCATCTCAATATTGTTGACGTGGTTGTACCTGGTTCACCTCCGTACATAGAGTTGCATCCGGCATCCGCACAAAATTATTTCTCCTATAGAAGATCGGCAAGATTATGGTAGCCATTAAAATCTCTATCAATTCCACCTGCACCTGTATTGCAGTTAGGAGTGAAATCTGGAAGAGCTTAGAGCGGTTAATTAGTAATTACCCACCCTGAAATCTTTATTTTAATACAAGAATAAGCATTTTAATTGTTTTATCCGCCTTGAATAAATGTAGCATTATAAAAATTCTAAGAAAGAATTTTTTTTTTTCTATTTCATTTATAAAATTATATATTTCAGAATCATATTGCTCATCCTCAAAAGATAGGCTGGTTCCGCCCCTGAATTTATAAGATTCCCCTTGGAGCAATCATCTACATTTAAACTTCATTTAAGATGACTTTTTTATTGTTTCTTAAAGCATCTTTCTAGTAAAAAATTAAAATTTTTATACTAAAAAAATTGCTTTAAGAAGCAATAATAAAGCCATCTTAAAATACTAATAATAATAATAATAATAGTTTAAGTTCCCCAAAGCAAGGTTTCAACCACTTCACTATTTAAGCCTTGACAATTTTTTTCACATTGAGCTCAAAGCAAAGCTATTTTCAACAGCCAAATTCACTGAACGGGGAAGAAGCACGAAGTTTGATGTGGCAGTCAAATCTTCTAATGATCCTCCCGATACTGAATTTGGAATCTCTATATCTAACATTATTTCTCTTAATATCTATATAAATCCTTCTTTTGATTATCCGATGTCTTTTATAAAAATTAGTTTTAAAATTTTATTTGAGAGAATGGATGTTTCTAAGGGGGAAATCAGTATTAAAAAGTTTTGAAAACAATACAAAAATGAAGTTCCGTAAAAAACAGTTTTATAAAAGTGTCACATACAAACATCAACTAAATTAAGCTGTCTCAAACGAAGCCAAAATCTTTGCAGTTCTTTCAAACGGAAATATGTTCATGAATGCAAGAAATATTAGGGACTTAAAAACTTAAAATCATCACACGGCCCATTTTGGTCTGTTAGTTCGAAGCTTTAGCTATCAATCAAGAGGTCTTGACTTCGAATCTTGCATATGTATAGCATGTGCTAATTCGTCTTAATTGATCTTAATGTCCCTTAATTAACTAGCAACATAATATATTAAAAGATTCATATCATGATTATTCAAAACATTTTAAACTGTATGTCGACTATCTAGTACAACTCTTCATTTTTCTTATTCAGAACTTAAGACCTGATAACGACATAGTTATTAAGAGAAAGAAAGGCTTGATGTTCCCACTATTATTTATAATTAAGTATGTCTTTTCAGCAGATAATTATTTTTTTAACTGATATGCCCTTTCAATTAAATTTTGAGGCTCAGCTCAGATGTGCACAGCTAAGATACATATGGCACTATTATCTTCCATTCATTGCTTGCCTTCCACCATTGCACATATCTTATTTTAAATCACATCTCATTACATTTTTTAATATTTTTATTCATACAAAGCGACAAAAAAGATGCTACTATTATTAGCAACTTGACCACCTAATACTAATTATAGTTGTTTATGGCAAGAATTGAATAGTCCCAGTATTGTCTTGTCTATTTATTCATGCAAATTATTATCTTTTCTATTTTATATTTCTTTTCTTTTTAGGCTTATATTCATTCAAGGGAGAAATTATTCTGTGCAGAGTCCGGACGGAAAGAACCGTCCGAATTGCTGCGTATTTACAAAAAAAAATAGTAAATACTCACCAAATACTCAGTAATACTCACAACTGAGTATTTGTTGAGTATTTATTGAGTATTTGCAAATATGTAATAAATACATTGCAAATACATACGGTATTCACAGTTCGAAGAACTGCCCGAATTTCGCACGTAATAATTTATCCATTAGATGCGTCAAGAAATAATTTGGCCCAATATTCGACCCAAATTCAACCCAACAAATTTTGCTTTTGGGCTGATCGTGAACACAATTTTGACCTGAAAGTGATTGTTTTAATTTTTTTTTTCTTAAATTCTACATGACAAGTTATTATTTTTGTTTACTCGAAATGGGTTATTGGATTGGGTTAGGGTTCGGGTCATCTGGATTGCCAGTGGGTTGTATTCTTGTCCACCTTTTTGGTTGTTTATTAAATGGATTGGATTTCAGTTGATTGGATTCAAATCAGGTTAATTTTAGGTAGGAAAACTCCTAATATTCATAATCAATATATATTATTTACTGTGATTTTTATTTATTTATTTATTTTAAAAAGATTAACACAAAATTTTCATGTAGATTAGAGTCGATTTTAAGATCTTATGATCTAAATTAATTGAAACTCACAATTAATTTATTTGAATTATGATGTCATTAGGCTAATGAATATCGAATAAATTAGTTAATTTGATTGCATTCACCTAACATTTGCAAAAGAAATTACTGAAATAAACTATTTTTATGTTATGAACTTTATTTAAAATAAAAAAATAATTATATATATGATCGACCAATAAAGGAGATATGTCCGGAATTTTTATTTGGTTCGGTTGACCGGATGCAAGAAGCATCCGGTCGTAGGCAAAAAAAACGCTGTACCGCGGTGTACTGAGTTTTTCAAAAAACTCGGTACACCTCGGTAGGCCTACACCTCGGTACCGAGTTTTTTTTGCCTACGACCGGATGCTTCTCTGCATCCGGTCGGAGGACGTAATAATTGTTCGATATGGCTGACACCATTTAAACATAAATTTAATCGCCGATTAAAGCGCGAGTAACAGTCAACCTGATTTGATTGATGAATGGTAATCGCACGTGGCAGAAAATCTTTGGTTTAGAGCTGTAATTGGGCTTAATCAAATGTTTGATTATGATTTAAAAATTATTAAACGTATATATTTATATATTCATTTTTAAATGATTGCTGTGGCCCCAAAAACGCCAGAAATTTTATGCCCATCTATGAAGGAACAGATGATGTTTAATTGGATAAAAAGTTATTGTAATGTATTTTAAACGTAGAAGTTCTAAAAATTTTATTACTATACCTTTAAGGAGTAAAAAATTAATTTTTTTTTTAAAAATTTATACTAAAAAAAATATTTTTAAAAAATTTAATAAACATGTCTCAAATGAAGCTTTAGGATTCGTTTGGAACTGATTCGGTTGGGACAATTTTTTTATTGTTTTATTTTTTGAGATTGTAACAACGGTTTTTATTTGACCATTAATTTTTATAATTTTTAATAAATTTTTGAACCGAAAGTTATTTTTTTCATTAATTTTAATAAATATATTTATTTTATGAACTTTATAAAAAATTGTAGGCATCGAAAATAAATCCTTAATTTTATGAAAAAGAATATGTGGAGAAAAATTTTAGCAAATTCAAAATATATCTATTTTTTTTATTAAAATACACCCCAAGCTAACATTGCTCTCACTCTTGGCACCAAAAATCTATTATTGCCGCTGGTTGCCAGCCATCACCGCAACCTCCTGCCATTGCGATTGATCGCTGCGTCGAACATTTTTTTTATTAAGGATTAGACAATATATTAAAACACAATTTGTTAAGTCACTAGTGTAAGCAGGGTTAAAAAAATCAAAGTTGCATGAGGTTAATCTAAGATCATCTCCAATCAAATTGCATACGGTGGTATGCCATCTGCCATTCGCTCCATTCGAATGCTAAATCTTACGCCCAAATTCAATAGGTGAATAGTGCAACGCCAATATTGGCGTCACACTGTTCACCTATGCCAATTTTTTAGTTACGGGATTTGCCAAAGAAGCGCGGGAAAGAGGAGAAACATGGTTACCTTCGCAGCGAGATGAAGAAGCGCGCGAAAGAAGAAAAAGAAATGGAGTTCGACTGGAAATGAATTACTGCATTTTGGAGTTTTATTGTATTTTGGAGTCGAAAATGGATCTTTCAGTTGGAGATGCCCCAATGCACTAAGTAAAATTTGTACAAAGAAAAAAATTGTTGATTTGATCCAACTATAGCAACTTGTTAGACTTGCAACATTTCACGAGGCTCATAAAGAGAAAGAGTAAAAAGAATGGAATATAAAAAAAGAGAAGAGAGAGAGAGAGTCACAAGATTTCATGATAATCTTAGCCACAAAATTATCATATTAGATCATCAAATTATTTTTCACTTCTATACCAAAATTAGTAACTTCAACTTGCATTTGGCGTATTAACATATGTGAGATTGAATATTTCCCATATAAATGAATTGCTCTCTCTCTCTCTCTCTCTCTCTCTCTCTCTCTCTCTCTCTCTCTCTCTCTATCACTAGGAAGAGAAAAGTGTAAGCAGCATCGTATTCATCCTCTTTAAAGGGGCATCAAACAATATGCCTATGGCTTGCTTGCATTCAAAGAAAAGAATGAATCAATAACAAAAGTGAGGGGAGACCACATGAAGATGCTTCACACTGTTGGAATTGTCCTTACTTTGTTATTTCATCAATGTTATAAAAAATAAATTTAACAATATATATATAGAAAGGTTCCCCTTCTTTTGGGAGCAATGAGGAAAGAATAGGAGAATTTGACTATATATATATATATAACATTTTATAAGTAATTGAGTAAATAGTTTCATTATTCCTTTTATAATGAAATTTGATTCAAGGGTTAGTTGAGAATATAAGATGAAATTGTCCCATCTTATATTCATGAACAATTTATTGAAGTCCATCATGAACAAATCAATTCGACATCAAACATTTGTTCATATTTGAAAAAAGTGTTGGTTCACCAGCTAGGGCCAGACATCACGGGACTGATAATGTGTTAGCTTTAACAATCTTTTTCGAACAGGAGTTCACACATTCGTTAGGGAAGACATGGCGGGATAAACATACAATAGTGCTTAGTAGGGAAGGTATTACAGGACCATTGTGGGATGTAGCTTCTCAGGAAAGACATCACAAGATCATCGCATGTGGGGAAAAGAGCCTGTTGTGAAAGGCATCATGAGACTAACATTTGACGAAAGTCGTTGCGAAATGCATCATGAGTCTGGCGAGCGTGCAATTGATAATTTTCCATAAAAGAAACAATTGGTTAATTTCCATCTAAATAGGACTTTCAGTCATATTTTTCTACCAAAAAAGTTCAGAGACATTTCTCCAATTACGTGCATTCTGATTTATATTCAATAAAATTAATTCCTCGAAGAATATTCCTAAATTGACCTTGGGATATTTTATTTTTGTTTTAATGTTATTTAAATATTCAAATTCAGAATTTTGAAAACAACTTCAAAAATTTTCCATTAAAAAATCCAATAATACAAGAACAAATTTGACTCATCATGTATGGATTTGACAAACTCTATGTTCCATACATAGCAAATAATTTTCATATTTTGGTATTCGCAAATTAGGAGTTGTACAGAAAGTTTCCTCCTTTATGCGAGTTTTGGCGCAACATTTTTGCGCTAGAAATGGAAATTGCTTTACTCTCTACCCAAAAACACTAAAGCAATCTCCCTGCCTATTAAACAAATAAGCGCATATGGTCCAACCGCTTTGTTACACAAAATAATAAGAGGAATTTTAGTATAAGAGATTTTTTGGACAATAAGGTAAATATTTTAAATATATTAGAATAAGGCTCCATTTGAGATGACTTTCTTACTACTTTTTAAAGCAGCTTTGTACTACAAAAGTTTTAATTTTTTGTTCTAAAAAACTGTTTTAAGAAACAGTAAGAAAGCTGTCCCAAATAAAGTGTAAGACAAATGTTTAGGAATAAGTAGTTGCGCTCATTACGTGATCTTAGTTGAAGTTGATTCTGGTAAGCTAAAGATGGCTATAGAGTTGGGATGAATGTCATGATGATTATAACGTAAGGGCCGATTCACAGTGTGGGGGCATTGTGAGCCTGTGCACAATGACAAAGCCAAGATTTTTTACCTACGGGAGAATAAGTGTTTGATTTAAAAAAATACCCTCAAGCTTTTTCATTTGAGCTTGAAATTGACATTATGATTTTAATTTTTTTATTATAGTTGTTAATTATAAGAAGATCAATTTTATGATAATGAAAAAAAGTTTATTTTCATGCTCATCTAAATTAATTTCAACATAAATTTATTTAGACTATATGTTATCATACTGATCATCATATTCTAAGCTACTTGATTTAACTTTAAGTATTATAATTATCATATAATGTACTTTTTTGACTTTAATTATATTAATCTCTTATAAATTAGAATTTGATTTTTTTTCCAAAAAAAAATACTAATAATGTAAAGATTGAGAGAGAAAAATAATATAGTAAAAATAATTTTAAGATTGACTAATAAAGTCATTAAAAAAATTAATTGTGAATTTCATAATTAGAGAAAATTAAAGTAGAAAATAAATTAATTTTTATATTTAAAAAAAGATAAAAAATAAAAAAAGTAGAAAATAAATTAAATAAATTAAAATAGTGTCACCCCTCATGGAGAGAGAGGGGGAAAGAAGACATTTAGAAGAGAGATGGAGCCAAGGAGCGGGGCACGTACCAGCTAAGAAAAAAAGAAAATAAATAAAAGCAGTTTTGTGTATTTGGAAAGAATATATAAAATGATTTTTTTTGAGAGGGGGGCACCCCACCCCCCGTACAAAATTATTAGGTTCGGACAACTGATAAATAGATATATCCGGATTTCTCTCTGTTTACAGTAAAAATGTAGCCAAAGTGTAGTCAAAACACAGTTACTGTAGCAGTTTTGTGTATTTGGAAAGAATATATAAAATGAATAAATAAAAGCAGTTTTGTGTATTTTGAAAGAATATATAAAATGATTTTTTTTTAGAGGGGGGCACCCCACCCCCCGCACAAAATTATTAGGTTCGGACAACAGATAAATAGATATATCCGGATTTCTCTCTGTTTACAGTAAAAACGTAGCCAAAGTGTAGTCAAAACGCAGTTACTGTAGCAGCTGCGCTTTGACTACATTTTTATTGCAGACAGAGAGAAATCCGGATGATTCTTTCTGTCCGGTGTCCGCACCTAATAATTTGCCCTATTGGCATAGCTTAATTCTACCTTAATATTGTTGTTAAAATTATGAGTTTTTAAGTAGTAGGGTGTTTGTCGTCTTTGCCTTTAGAGTTAAAAAATGTATGATTGAGATTCTTAGTAGAGATATTCCACACGAAGAGATGTTCGACTCTTGACATCACGCAACACTAATGCATTTGTTATATGTTGTATTTTAAGCAGTAAGGTGTTGCATTTGTGAATGTCTTAGAACAGTATTTTACACAATCGTTGATAATTTGATTATGTTTTGAAGTTATAAAATTTTAATCAATAAAAATTTATGTTACCTACTGTTATGAAAAAATGTGAAATTTTGACATATGTGCAATTATGCTTTAATTATTACAATGTCATGAAATATATACATATGTGACTGAAAAAAAAATATACATATGTGACTGAATTATAACAAGTAATAGATATAAATGGTCATAATTCTTTGAGATTTTATGTGTGTTAGGGAATATTTTTTTTTAAGGGGGGGCAACCATGTGGTTCCGCCCATGGTATAAACTCTCATTATGACTTCTTATACATAAAAGATGAACACTAAAGCTTGATAGAGGATGTCAATTATCTTAGATAATATAATGCCTCAAATATAAGAAGAAAACTAAGTTAGAAGAAAATGGAAAGAGGAGAAAATTCTTTCCATGCTAAAGAGGGGCACTTAATTTGGATAGGGGGTGCCAACCAAAAATAATGGAAAGACCCTAAAGTAAGAAAGAAAATGGAAGAGAGAGAGAGAGAGAGAGAGAGGAATGCTGAAAATTTTAGCTTTTACTCTAGAGATGGTAACTTGTACTTGATTTGATATGTCTCATATTCAAGACAGTTGAATGCATTAATTTTAAGAAAGTTAGAGGAAGAAGGGGTGAAGAGAAGATAAGCAATTTCTCTCTTGCCTCATGGGGGTATTTATAGGACAAAAGATTGGGGAAATTGTTCAAAAAGGGGGCGGGGGGATTTACCTCCAAAGTTATTTAAAATATTTTTGAAAATTTTTGGGCCCAATTCTAAAATTTTTAGAATTCCAAAAAAAAAAAAAAAAAAAGGGTAAAGATGGGCGGCCAAGTCCGCCTCCACCCTGCGGTTTCATGAAGCGGCAGCTATGCCGCCGCACAAAAAAAACTTTAACTACAGCAGGTTACCGGCTGCAATTGACAAAACTGTGTGCCTCAAAGGGAGCGCCTTTCTAGCCATACGACATAACTAGCTGCCTCCAGTGGTTGCCAGCTAGTTTGTCCAGCCACTAATATGCATCCATACCCAATTTTCTTGCTCGAACAGACCTAATTTTGTGGTCCTTGGGACTATTTTTCGGCATTACGGACTCAATTTTGATGCTTCCATAGCTAAACGAAGCTTCTACAATCAATTTTGATCAAATTCGATAATTTTGGTGCATAATTTTTTTAACAAATTTCTAAAGTTATGATTAAAAGTATTTTACTTAGTTCACGACCCCGAGAGGAGGTCCATGTTAACATTCGGGGAAAGGTCGAGCCATGAAACTATTCGTAAGTTATAATATTTGTATTGAAATGATTCAAAGACCTCTGACACATATTTTTGTACTCTAGAAGCTTAGATGTTAAAAAATAGGGGGGGGGGGGGGGGGGGGGGGGCATCTAATATATCATCAAAAATTAATCATTATCGGGCACAAATCTCAAGACAAATTAAGTCGGGAACATTTAAAATTAAATTTGGGACCATCCAAACAATGATTTCAGTAAACTTATAGCCAAATTGAACATCTCAAAAAGACAAACCCAACGACACCAAATTCAACTCAATCCGAGCCCAAATGGGTCCAAATCAAAAACTCGAAGCGCCTTTAGGTGGTTCAAACCATAAATTGGATTACCAACAATTTCTCAATGTGATATACTTATAGTCGAATCGAGCGGCTCAACGATAAGAGTCCAACGAGCCCATGATCGTTGTATTTTGACATCACTAAGGAGCTCAAATATTTGATAATTGGTCAATAATCAAAGAAATTGATATCGGTCATTCATTCAAAGCACTCCTAACATGTCATTGATATCCTCCATATTTATTAATCATGCCACTCCTAAAAAATTATAAGTAAACTCCACATTCTTTATTGAGGGAGGGGGAAGCAGGTGAGCAAGGAAGAGAAAGAAGATAAGAGAGGAAGAGAAATGTGAGATCTCTCTTGCCTCCAAGCTCCTCCTCGACCACGGTTCTGCCATGACTATTGACGGACTT
Organism: Dendrobium officinale; assembly: GCA_019514585.1. Classification (NCBI taxonomy): domain Eukaryota; kingdom Viridiplantae; phylum Streptophyta; class Magnoliopsida; order Asparagales; family Orchidaceae; genus Dendrobium; species Dendrobium officinale. The sequence goes on from JACXSL010001592.1 coordinate 24,634, forward strand.
CCGCCCGACCACCAACTATTACCAGATTTTCGCCCGGCCATGAATTATAGTCGGACTTCCACCCAGCCACCAATTACTGTTTGGCTTACGTCTGACGACCAATTATCGTCAAACTTCCTCCCAACAACTATCTCCCGTCGACTACGGTCTTTCCAAACTCTGTCTTTAGACAACAGTCCTTTTTATCATCGTTTCCCACCGACTATGGTCCTTACGACCTCCATCGCCAGCCAACTATGGTCCTTCTGACCTCTTTTACCATATAACGGTCATTCTGACCTCTGTTCCCTGCTGACTACGGTCCTTCGGACATCCATCGCTAGATTACTATCCTTCAGACATCCGTCGTCCATTGACTACTGTCCTTTCGACCACCATCAACCGACTACTGTCTTTCCAACCTCCATCGCCTGCTGACCAAACGAACATGTCAATACTGACTCTTCTAAATCCCACCATATAATGCACTCCATATGATGTATATTTACTACATCAAGCCATGGTCTTCCCCTCAATGAAGGGCCTCATTTGTAATCAACTACAAACACTAGTGGATTCATTCAAACCGGGCCAAGCCCTGTGATTTTTCCTCATCATCAATAGTTTCCATGTAGAAACTCTGATGTCTCTTATGAACGTCACACCATCTCTTTTATCTAATTGGGTGCTAGATCTTCGTACAAAACTAAAATGATAAAACTTTATATTTATAACTGATATGTCTAAAAAAATTATCTTGATCGGGCACGAATCCTGAGGCATAATCAAGTTGGAAACTTCAGAAATTAAATCGGAGACCATCCAAACTCCAATTTAAACAAACTTATAATCAAACTGAATGTCTCGAGAAGACGAGCCCAACGACATCAAATTCGACTCAATCCGAGCCTGAATGGGTCCAAATCAAGGGTCTGACAATGTTGAAGGGTTCAAATCACAATTTGGATTACCAAACGGTTTCCTAAAAGGACATACTTGAATCGAGCGGCTCGACGAGACGAATCCAACGAGCCCAAGATCATTTAATTCTGAAATTGTTAAGGCATCCAATTGACCAATAAACGGTCCATGATCAAGGGGATCAATATCGGCCATCCATTCAAACACTCCCATTTTGCCCTTGATCCTCCATATATTTACAAGTCATGCCACTCTCAAAAAAATTATAAATAGCCCCCACTCTTCTCATGAGAGGGGAGGGATAAGAAGAGAAGGAAGGGAGGAATTTGGTAGCTCTCTTGCCATCGACCACCGCCGGGTTCCTGCCGGCCACCACCGGGGTTCTTGCTGACCACCACCGGAATTCCTATCGACCACCACTGGAATTCCTGCCGACCACCGCCGGAATTCCTGCGGGCCACCGCCGGGGTTCCTGCGGGCCACCGCCGGGGTTCCTGCGGGCCACCGCCGGGGTTCCTGCCGGCCACCGCCGGGGTTCCTGCCGACCACCGCCGGACTTCCGCCAGTCCGCCGACCATCGCAGAACTTCTGCTCGTCCGCCGATCACCGCCAGAGTTCTTCCCAACCATTGACGAATTTCTTCCAGTCCGCCAACCGCCACCGGACTTCCGCCGGAGTTCATCCCGATCGCCGCCGGACTTCCACCCGTTCTCCGACCACCGACGGACTTCTGCCAGTTTGTCGACCGCCGCCGGACTTCCACCAGTTTGCCGACCGCAGCTGGACTTCATCCCAACCGTTGACCACCAACGGACTTCTGCCAGTCCGTCTACCGCTGCCGGACTTCCCCCAATTCACTGACTGCCGCCAGACATTCGCTCGCCCGCCGACCATCGTTGGACTTTCATAGTTTGCTGTCCGCCATCGGAATTCCTCCAGTCTGCCGAACACCGCAGAACTTCCGCTAGTCCGCCAACTACAGTCCTCCCAACCACTGTCATCCAACTACAGTCCTTTCGATCTCCGTTGTTTGCAGACTATGGTCCTTCGGACCTCCGTCGTCTGCCAACTACATTTCTCGCCGACTATGGTCCTCCCGACTTTCGTCGCCTGCTAACTATCGTCCCCTCGACCTTCGTCACCCGCCGACTACGGTCCTCCTGACATTTGTCGCCCACCGACTATGATCCTTCTGACCTCCGTTGTCTGCCGACAACGGTCCTTCCGACCTCCGTCACCCGGTGACTACGATCCTCCCGACCTCCATCGCAATACAACGATCCTTCTGACTTATGTTGCTCACAGACTACGATCCTTCCGACCTCCGTCACCCGTCGAATTTGGTTCTTCCGATCTACATCGCTCGTCGACTATGGTTTTGTCGCCCCAAACAAACATATCAACATTGATTCTTCCAACTTCCACAATGCAATGCATTTTATATGATGTATATTTGTTACTTCAAGCCAAGGCCTTCCTCCTAAGGATGGGCCTCATTTGTAATCAATTGCAAGCACTAGTGGATTCATTCAAATTGGGCCAGGCCTCGTGGTTTTTCCCCCTTTTTAGGGGTTTCCACGTAAAAATTCTGGTGTTTCTTATGAACGCTACACCCTCATCTCTTTTTTTTTTTCTCTGATTGTGTGCTGGATATTCATACAAAGCTAAGACATTAATCTTTATATTTCTCTACCGCCATAAATTTTCCAGAACGCAACAATAACTAAAAGTCTAAGCTATCATTCATTATCTCAACAAAATTGCATACAATCTAAACATCAATCCGATAAAAAACAAACTACACAGCGCACTGCCCATCGGTTTAATTAATAAACATCATCAGTCAACAACCAGCACAAGCACAGTGTAGTCCTTTTGTTTTTGTCTCTGTGGAAAACTGAAAGGCCACGGCCCAATACAGTGCGGGGATAAATATTAGGCGACAGGTTCCATCGTCGCCAGATAAAAAGAAACACTAAAGAGCCACCAATAAGTAACCCCTCAGCCATCGGAGACCTCGTATTTTGAAAAGAAATATATAATATTACGCGAAGTTGAACAGAGAACGCTGATGCCGATGGAGAGAGAAGCCACGTTTCGAAACGCGAATGAGAGAGGGACTGTATTGTCATGTCACGTCAAGAACAAAAACTAGGTCGAATTGCATGGAGGAGGGAGACTCCGAAGCTTTGCAAGAAACCTTGTACGTGACACTTCATTCTGCTCGATCTCTGTAAGATATAAATATGATCGTCATCATCACTCTTCCACTCTTCAGATGCTTTTGGCATCTCCTGCAATTATATCTCTTGCTTGCCTATCACATGCTCCACTTTGCCATTGATACATAGGCTCTTTTGGGCATTAAGTTTTTTTTTTTTTTCTTATTTGGATTACATTCAAACAAAATTTAGATTAGAAACTTATGTCTTAAAACTTTTGTAACACTAACTCAATTTCGTCTTTTGGTTGGAAGCTTAGGCTATCAATTAAGAGGTCTTGAGTTCGTGTCTTGTATATGCGAAGTGTATGAGTATGACTTAATTGGCCTAGATGTCAAAAAAAAAAAAAAAAATTGTAAAGTAAATTTTAAGTATATTATAAATTTCTCATTCAAACATTTTTTACTAAAAAATTATTTTAAAAAATAATAAAAAAAACTATCCCGAATAAAATCTTAATTTAAAAAACAGTAAAAAATTTGTTCCAAACCAAACAATTCTTTTACTCTTTTTTGTTCTCATATTCTTAATTAGATAAAATGAAAAGTGAAGGTTTTGATTTTATTTATTTATTTATTAAAATATGCACTATATTATAAAATTAACATGATATGAGCTAAGTTTAAAATAAGATGAATTATAAAAATAGATAAATTTAGTATTCTCTTGAAGATATGAAAAGCATGATGATCTCTAAATGGAGTTCAAATTGTAAAAACTATTTGCCATAACTCTTAGTCAATAATAAGATCATTGGCTAATTCAAACGGTAGAAATTATGGGTGTCAATTAGTGTCCACAGGTCGGGTTTGGGTCCAATTCAATTTTGATCCGGGAGGTTTTGACCAAACCCGAACCCGGCCCAATTTGAGGTTTGGGTCACATTTCCCAACCCGAACCCAACCCGATTTGAGTTCGAGTCAACCCGACCAGACCCAGAAACAGTTGTGTGCATTAGAGGGACAGACAGCCGACGACAGACGCAAGCGTGGAGGTCCGATACAGGACGCGAGCACCAGGGGCGGAACTGGCCTTTCATTGTAGGGGGGGCAAAATTTTCATTTAAATAGACAATTAAAAAAATAAAATAAAATGATGACATAATTCAAAGCAAAATCTTGTATTACATTATAATAGATAAGTTGAAAAGTATTACAAGCTTATTGATCTATTTTGCATCTTTTGATAATGTTGCATTACAACCTCATTAGGAATCAAATCGAACACATCTTTTTCAATGTAAGGTACCAAACAATCATTAAGCCAATCATCACTCATCCTACTACGCAATCGATGTTTGATAATCTTCATTGCAGAAAATGCTCTTTCAACTGTAGCAGTGGCAACTGGCAAAGTTAATGCTAAAGTGATAATTCTGTAAACCAAAGGATACACACGATCCTTCTTGACCTTAACAATTTGTTTTGCAAGATCAGCAATACTGTTTAGAGAGGACAACTCATTATCAGTTCGCATATCAATGATATAAGTTGATAGTTGATTTTTAAGAGCCATAAGATCAACGGGAGAAAAATCACTTGGATATAATTCTGCTAGACGTATCAATTTCCTCTCATCATAAGCATTGAAGGAATCAGTTGGATTTAAGCATGCCATACAAAGAAGCAACTCAGTACTAGATTCAGAAAAACGATTATTAAGCTCTTGAAGTTGCATGTCAACCACAGTGTAGAATAGATCAACACGATAATGATGTAAGTTAGATATTTCTTCACCTCTTCGTATTGCTCGACGACGGGTTTTGTATGTGTCATTCATATTTGGAACTATAACTTCAAAAATACCACAAAAACGTGACACTTCCTCTAGTAAAGAAGTCCATCCATTCTCCCTCAGAATATGTAGTCGTTGTTTGGATATTTTCACCAATTTCATTGCATTTTCAATGTCTTGATCTTTTCTTTGTAATGATTGTGATAACTCATGTGTAATCCCCAAGATATCAATCATCAAATGCATTGTAAAAATAAAGTCAAAGGATTCCATTACATCAATAAGAACACCTGCTTCAACCGATTGTTGATCATGTACCCCTTCTTCTTTAACAATCTCAAGCACCTCAATTACAGAAGCATACATTCTCATGAGACTAATTAGAGAATGATAATATGAACTCCATCGAGTATCACCTGATTTTTGTAAATTAGTCTCTTGATTTAAACCTTGGCCACTTAGAAGATTGCCCGCCTGAAGATGTGAAAGTATTTTATCATGCTGAATAGCTTTTAGAGCATCCGATCTCTTACAAGAAGCCCCAATAGTATTTATAATTTTAGAAGTAAACTCAAATAGATGTTTAACTTGCCAATGATTCTTTGCTACTGTTACCAAGCATAGTTGAAGTTGATGGGCAAAACAGTGAACATAAAATGCTTGAGGATTATCATGGAGAATAAGAGCCTTCAACCCATTAAATTCTCCTCGCATATTGGATGCCCCGTCATAACCTTGGCCACGAATTCTATGAATGCTCAATGAGTGTTTTGCAAGTATACTTTCAATGGTTGTCTTCAGTATCACCGCATGAGTTGAAGCTACATGTGTAATGCCTATAAATCTTTCAATCACTTGCCCCAACTTGTCTACATATCTCACAGCAATAGCAAGTTGTTCTTTTGTAGAGACATCTCTAGATTCATCAACTATGATTGAAAAATAAGAGTCACCGATATCTTTCATAATATGTGTCAATGTTTCAGCAGCAATAGCAGAACAAATTTCTTTCTGAATTTTTGGTGAAGTCAACTTTACATTAGAACTTGCATATGTAGACCTAACTGATTTAATTTCATCATTATGACTAGAAAGGAAATCGAGAAGCTCTAAATAATTTCCTCGATTCATTGATCCAGATGACTCGTCATGCCCACGAAATGATAATCCTTGGTGTAATAAAAATCTAACACAATCTACTGCAGCAGTTAGCATGATCTTGTAATCGTTTTTGTTTTTCTCTTCTTTGCTCAACCATAAGGCAGGGAGTTTGTGTTCGTGTTTCTTCAACAAATCTTCACATTTTTGTTTTGCCTTGTTATGCTCACTACTATGTTCTCCAACATGAACAAGTAATTTCTCTTTCTTCTTCCAATTTCTGAATCCTTCCCCAACAAATGAGTCTCCACCAGCTTGACCCTTCCTAATTTGTTCTTGGGGCTTGAATAGATAGCAATAAAGACAGAAAATAGCGTCTTTTTGTACGCTATACTCTAACCAATCAGGATGTTCTTCAAACCATTTAGGGTTAAACCTGCGTGCAATATTCCCAATTAATGTTTGGGGGAATTGATGACTTCTCGGTTGATGGGGTCCCTTTAAAAGATAAGTTCTTCGAATTTTGTCCCTATCATTAATATCATAACTCCATATTGAAGGTCGTAGTCCAGGATCAGCCGGGAGATCAGTCAAGTCGATCTCTACACGTTCTTTCCTCTTTAAATAGCGTTCCATCTATTAAGTCCTATAAAGATATTTAGGACCAAATGGTCCAAATTGAAAATTAAGTATAAACTATTAAGCAAGCATATTAACAAAATGAAGGTAGGATTTATAATAAGAATCATGTGTACTTATCTTAAATTAGGCTTAACACTTTGGATAATCAAATAAATTGACTAAAGAGATGGCTCGATTGCCAAATATACAATATGAAGATGACATATTTAATAAATTTATGTCAAATGTTATCAATTATAATTTTACATTGACCATTGTCTTAACAAAATTAACTAGAGAAACTCAACTCAATGAAAATATATATAAACAAAGAAACCACTTGCAATTCTCAGGAAAAATAAAATATTAATATGCTGGGTGTTTATTTTTCCTTTTGCCCGCAAAATTAATGAACACAATAAAATTTCAAGCAGCTTAAGCCGTGAAAACTTATTTTTTCTTTCTTATAAAAGTTATTAAACTACTGTGAAGACATTAAAAGGCAAAACTCAAAAGCCTTGTTATAAACATTAAACCACGCAAAATGATTCTAAAAAAATGATTCATAAACCACAGTGAGAGTTGAGACGTCAAGTAGAATCGCGGACAGAAGATATTCTGGAACAGTGGAACTCACCGGAGAAGATGAAGAGTCGAAGAGAGATAGTGAGCCACGACGCCGGAAGCGAACACTGCGACTGTGGACGACCTTCGCAACTCGCAAGGCCAACGTCGGGGCAGTGGGCACAGCACAGGGGAGAGGAAATTTCTGTGCACTCGAGCGGCTGTGTGAGCGAAGTGCGCTATTGCTGTCGATTAGGGCAAAAAAGGGGCAAAATATGTTTTTTAGGGGGGGCAAATGACTTAAATGCCCATCACTTATAATTAAATTTTTTTTTTTAAGGGGGGGCAGTTGCCCCCCCTGTATCCCATGTAGTTCCGCGCCTGGCGAGCACGGACTGTGGTTTGCCGGAGGGGCTGGATGTGGCGAGCTCCCGGTGCGATTTCCATGAGTAGTCAAGGTCACAAGAGGTCGAGCGCGGACGACTTGGTGTGATGGCCTGGTGACTTGACATTGATGGCTTGATGCGATGGCAAAGTGACTAGATGCGGACGGCCTGACGCAATGCTGATGACTAGACGCTGTCACGAGTGCAGACGGCTTGACTGTTAACGCGATGTCAAAGCGACACCATCACGTTCCTAGGTCAACCCGGGTCACAATCGCGTTTCTGGGTTAACCAAAACCCAACACAATTTCTAAAATGGATTGACTTACCGAATCCGAACCCAATCCATTTGCCAAATGGGTTGACCCGAACCTATAATTTTTTGAGTTGAATTTCGAATCGTGTCAAATATTGACACCCCTAATAGAAACTACATATCATAACTCATATTCAAAATCAAGATAATTTGAAGAAGATGCACTAGTTAGTATTTTACGCTTAGAATACTGAATTTATCAAGGTTACTTGGCCCAAAAACTAGACATTTGATCTAGTTGCCAAAGTTACTCACTTAATTTGCCAAGAGAATTTGCCCAAAAGTTGCTAAACTACCAATCTTTGCAAAGAAAAATATGGAGATCTTATCAGGACTCTCAACTGTAAGTGAAGTCCATGGTAACTTCACTTGAGCTAGCTAGCTAGTCATCTACTTAGAAATCGTCATGACATCTCTATGTAATTAGAAAGCTATGAGCTAGTTGAGTTTACTCATTTTATAATAAGCACTTAGATGTAGCCTTTCAATTAACATTAAGATTTCATTTGGGACGGCTTTTTTACTGCTTTTTGAAGCAGCTTTATAGTACAAAATTTTTAATTTTTATACTAAAAAGCTGCTTCAAGAAGCAATAAAAAAGCCGTCTCAAACGAAGCCTAAGCCTCCACTAAAAAGCAATAAATAGAAAACTAGAGGGTGAATCTTCAATATCCAATCATTTGCATCAAGTTCATACTTTCTAGTAATTTAGGCTTCATTTGACACAGTTTTTTTACTGCTTTCTAGTAAAAAATTTCTTGAACTATAAATTTACTTTAGAAGTACTAAGAAAGCCGCCACAAATGAAGCATTAATAAAATTTAACTTCTCACTCTTACACAAAGTCACACACATGCTTCAATTGAGGTAACTTTCTTAGTATTTTTTAAAGTAAAGTTTTAGTACAAAAATTTTTGAAACTAAATTTTTTTTGTACTAAAAATTACTTTAAAAATTAATAAGAAATTTTCATAAATAAAATCTTAAGGTTTCATTTGGGATGGCTTTTCTATTGTTCTTAAAAGAATTTTTTACTATTTTTTAAAGCAACTTTTTAGTACAAAAGCTGTTTTAACAAGTAATTAGAAAATCATCCCAAACGAAGCCTTAAGTTTCTTTTTAGACAATGTTTTTACTATTTCTTAAAACAACTTTTTTTTTACAAAAAATTTAATTTTTATATTATAAAAAAGATTTAAGAAAGCAATAAAAAAACAGTCTCAAAGAAGAAAAAATATTATGTCCGGATTTCAGCCCCTAATGAAAATGTGCCATGTCTAATACCAAGCTTATACCGAGTGGTACTTGGTACTCGGTACCGCTCGATACCTGAGCGCAAACCGGACGATTCTCTCATCCAATATCTGCACAAAATAATCTCTCCTTAAAGAAGCCTTAAATCTGAAGACAAATGTTAGCTATTTATGGTAGTGACGCAAGAAAATCAGCGTGACTTTATGATAACACAATAATTTGACATAAATTATAATTTAATTTCAATAATTGTCGCTAATTAAGCTCTTAATTAGAGGACCCATTTCCTTACGTCAGGATGACGAAACCAACGTGTAAATCTCTACGTGTTATTAATTTTCAAGCAAATTTTAATACAGCCTAATCTGTCATTAACATTATTATTTTTTAATGGTGGTTAAGAAATTAGCTTTACTATAATTTAATGGTAAAAAAATAATTTTATTTATTGAACAAGGCCACGTTTTCTTAATTATTTTAAATTATAAACAAATTATGGTAGAATACTTTAATGTTTATATTAAGATGATTTCAAAGTCATTAAATTTATTTTAAAATTAGTATAATATAAATTTTTTATATCTAAAGATTTTAAGCTCGTCATAGTATGATTTCATTTGGGAATCAGACAGAAGTTTTTTCTTTTAATTTTTTTAATGAATCTAATTTATTATAATATTAATTTATGCTAAAATATTGACAAATTCTAAATTGATGAAGATCTTCGTAGGATTTGTTAAAGTAGCTTAACTATTATGGATGTAAAAAATAACTTTTAATCATAAAAATTTCGGAAAATAATGAAAAAGAAAAAAAATAGTAACCAAATGAAATTATGGTTAGTGACTGAAAAGCAAAGCTGCTAGAAAGTTGTCTCACATAGGAAAAATTATTATGTGCGGTGTCCGGACCCATCCGGAGGCTAATCCAAATACACCACGTCACCCACTGCATAATACACTGGATGACGTGGCGTGTCCGGATTGACTTATGGACCCGTTCGGACACCGCACAAAATAATCTCTTCTCAAATAGACTCTTAGCTAGGCTTCATTTGAGATAGTTTTCTTAGTGTTTTTTTATACAACAACTTTTTAGCACAATTAAAAAAAAAACAACGAAAAATAGCGGCCAAAAGTTATTCCAAACCAAGCTTTAGGCTTCGTTTGGAATGGCTTTTTTATTGCTTCTTAAAACATGCATGTCTCCTCGAAACTCAAGATTTTCGGCGGCATTTATAAAACTTTTATCCTTTTTAATTAGATAATATTATTAACATTAGATTTGATTCGGTCGAGTGTTATTATATTGTTAGATCAATTCCTTTGATCGGCAAAGAGTCGAGAAAAGAAAATATTAGAAAAGCGTATAATGTTGGACTTTGATTAGACATTTTGCCTTCTTCAATGCTCTAATAATACTTTTATTTCAATGAAAAATATCAGGGGGCTCTTCTTCGTGTTTATTGGCATTTCGCACGTCAATTTATAGGTGAATTTAAGTAGGACTAGAGAATTTTTTACGTGGAAAGTTCGGAAAAAAGAAAAAAATTACGGGATCTGACGTAGTTGTAAAATCCACTTAGGAGCAAGTGAGGCAAATATCTTCCCTTCATAATTGTTGAAGAAGAGAGAGAGCACAAAGATCAAAAGTTCATAGAGAGACCGTCTATATCCAACATTAAGTCTTAATTTGTTCAATAGAGATTATATAAATAGATGTTCACAGGACAACAAATATACCTAACAGCAGAGTAAAATCTTATCAGTATTATGGAGATGTTGATTGTCAGTGAGGATGATGGTTGTCTGTAGTAATAGCTGGTGGTGATCGTTGATGATAATGACTGTGAAATGTGAGAGAGTTCTCTCTATAGCTTTCTTTCTCCTCGTTCCTCTCTTATAATGTGAAGAATGAATGACTATTTATAGGATTTTGGAATTGATATGCTCTATAAATATAGAAAAAAACTAGGGCAAAGTCGGAGTTCTTCATCAAATTGCTCGTATTGATTCCTTAGATCATAGAGATTTTGTCAAGTATTTAAATGCCTTAATGATGTCAAAATTAAGTGATCCTAGACTCGTTGGATTTGTCTTGTCAACCTGCTTAATTCGACTATAAACATGTCATAATTATATATTATTTGAGAGCCTAATTAGTGATTTAAAACTTCTAAATATGTTTCATGATGTCTCTTACCTGTGACCTTGCCGGAGTAGACCGTTCGGAAGAGGATCACCGGAGAGGACTTGCAAGAGGGTTAGAGAAAGAAATACGATTCCAATGGAACAGTAATATTAGTAAGTATGGTTTTTCATATATCACTGTTTTGGAATTCATGAGTATATATTTCTTCTACTAGGCAGCTAACTAATTGCTATTTGAAATAGGCAAATTAAAAAGCTGGAAAGAGAACGTGCATAACAGAAAAGGTAAAGAATGACTACGGTAGTGAGGTAGTGGGGAGCAACGGTATGTTGCTCACACAACTTAGGATAGTTCGATCATGTCGCCCCTTCTTCAGAAGAGCTGGTCTCCGACGATGTCAGTTGAGTGTTGGCGTCATCAGGTGGATGATATGGGTGAATGTCACTTACATTGAAGGTAGGTGAGGTCTGAATGTGCGCCGGCAAATCAATGATGTATGCGTTATCATTGATCTTTCGCAAGATGGAAAAAAGGGCTGATCTTGCGGGGATTGAGCTTAAAGTAGGTACCATGAGAAAAGCGTTCCTTTCAAACATGGAGCATCACCAAATCTCCAGGATTAAAGGTTTTTTGCCTGCGATGTGAATTGGCCGCCTGCTTATATTTCAAATTAGATTCCTTCAGTTTAGAATGTACCTCCTCCACAATATTTTGAAATTGTTGTGCTGAGTGAGCGGCGGTAGTACTACGACAATTCGGTAGAATGGCAACATCAATTAGATGATTGGGCATCTTGGTATAGACGATGCTGAACGAACTGTGTCCTGTCGACCTATTGGGCATCGAGTTGAAGGTGAACTCAGCTTGGCTCAACGTCTCCTCCCATTTCTTAGGGTGTTCTTGAACGAGACACCGGAGCATATTACCAAGACTCTGGTTAACAACCTTCGTCTGACCATCGGTTTGAGGATGGTATGCCGAGCTCACTTTGAGGTCCTTGCGGAGGCGTTTCCACAGTTCACGCCAAAAATGGCTAACGAACTTGACGTCCCTATCAGAGGTAATACTTCGTGGTATTTCTTGGAGGCGTATTATTTCTTTAAAAAATAACTTTGCCACATGAATTGCATCGAATGTTTTCTTACACGAAATGAAATGCGTCATCTTGGAGAACCCGTCAACAACTACCATGATGGAATCGACTCCATTTTTGGTTTGAGGGAGGCTAAGAACGAAGTCAATACTTAGGTCCTCCCAAATGGAATCTAGTATAGGAAGCGGCAGATAGAGACCTGTGATTTGAATGGTCCCTTTGTAAGTTTGGCATATCGAGCATTTCTCAACAAACCTGGAAACATCATGAGCCAATTTAGGCCAAAAAAATCAGACATGCAGTTGAGACAGAGTTTTTTCACGTCCTAAATGAGCTGCGAGGCCACCAGAATGAGCTTCTTTTATGAGATATTGACGCCATGAAGAATTTGGAATACAAAGGCAATGGGCTTTGAACAAAAACTCGTGTCGTATGGTGTAGTCATTGTTTGGCTGGCCATTCATACATTGTTCCCAGCATTGAGCGAAATCTACATCAGTGGCATAGAGGCCTGTCATTTCTTGTAACCCTGTAATTTCGATTTGAAGTCTTACCAGCATTGCGGATCGTCTACTAAGCGCATCAGCCATCCGATTTAGTTTTCCTGCCTTGTGCTGTGGCACAAATGTGAATTTCTGTTGGAAAATGATCCAATGGGCGTGCATCCTATTGATGGATTTTTGGTTGTTGAGGTATTAAAGAGCTTGGTTATCGCTACATAAGACGAAGTCTTGGTGAAGGAGGTAGTGCTCCCATTGTTTCAAAGCTCGGATAATAGCGTACAACTCATGCTCATATGACGACCAGTTTTGACGAGCGATGCTCACTAAAGAACTCCACCGGTCAGGTCTCTTGCGACAGAACAACCCCAATACCTATAGCAAAAGCATCAATATCTACATGGAATTGCTTATCAAAGTTGGGTAGTGCTACAGGGGTCGAACATAGGGATTCTTTTAATGTATCAAAGCTACCTTACTGCTCAATATTCCACTTGAAGTTGCTTGATTTCAAGCAATCTGTGAGTGGAGATGCTATTATACTGAATCCTTTGATGAAGCATCTATAGAAGTTCGCCAACCCATGAAAGCCCGAATATCAAACAGAGATTGCGGAATAGGCCATTCGCGAATAGCTGCAACCTTCCGCGGTTCGACTTCCACACCGTCCACAGATAGTATAAACTCCAAGAAATGTACCTTTGACATTGCAAATTTGCATTTTGCTGGATTTAGGTATAGTTTATGATGCCGAAGAACTTGCAGAATATCGACTAAGTGACAAAGGTGGTTTGCAATGTTAGCACTAAACACAAGAATGTAAGCAAAGTATGTGACACACATTTTGCCCAGAAAGGGTTGTAACACATCATGCATCAATCTCATAAACGTGGACGGGACGTTACAAAAACCGAATGGTAATTACCTTCCATTCGTATAACCCATCATGCGTCTTGAAGGTGGTCTTCCACTCGTCTCCGGGGCGTATGCAAATCTGGTGGAAGCCGTTGCGCATGTCCAACTTAAAAAATACCGCAGCTCCAGTAAGACGATCCAGCAAGTCAGATAGCCAAGGAATGGGGAACTTGTATTTCATTGTAATTTTATTGATTGCCCTGCTGTTGATGCGCATTTTTCACTGACCATCCTTTTTAGGAACCAAGAGAGCAGGTACTGTGCATGGACTCAAAATGTGTAGGATTAGCTGCTTGTCGAGTAATTCTGCCATGATGCCTTTTAAGATGAAGTATCCTTCAGATTCATTCTATAGTGCGGAAGGTTTGGTAATGTGGCGCCGAGAACTAGCTTGATCTGATGCTGCACAGAACGCAAGGGAGGTAATGTGGATGGGAGTTCCTTTGGAAGAATGTCACTGAAACGGTCTAGCAGTACTCTCACTTCAGGCATAGAACACACGTGGGTTAACTCATTGTGGCTGTCGGATACCACTAGCACCAACAACATCTTTACATCTTGCTGAGATTGCACCAATAACTTACTCGAGGTCAGGAACACAGCATTTGGATTCCGATCTGTTTCTGAGGTTGTGAAAACCTGAGGACATAATCTGAGTTTTCTTCCCTTCCACTTGAAGGTATAAACATTATGTCTGCATTCATAGATTGCATTCATATCGTATTGCTAGGGTCTGCCCAAAATGAGATGACAAATGTCCATGTAAATGACATCGCAGAGGACTCCACAAACATAATGCTTGCCAATAGAAAAGCTGATTTGGCACATATCGGACACTACCACTGTGAGACCTCGTTCCCTTACTGTTCCTCTCTGACTTGGATTTTCCTCCCAGGATCGTCCGGGACGATAGTGAGATCGTCCAGGCCGATCTGTACTGTTCAAAATACCATCTTGAGAATAGTTCTGGGAACCGTCCAGGACGATCGGGACAATCGATTTTGGTCTGATCGTCCCGGGACGATTTGATGATCGGCCGGGCCGATCAGCTTTATGATATAAGAAAATCAGCTCGTTTTGAGGAGAGAGAAAATCATTTTTATAAAATCAGATATTTTGTAGAGAGAGAAAGAGAGGAGAAGAGAGGGAAAGGTTGAGTTTCGGAGGCCGCGGAGCGCTTTTCGTCCGACGCTGCTGTTGGAAAAAGTGTAGATCTCGTGGTAAGGACTTCGAACCCTACTTCTATTTTCGAAGATTTTGAGATTTTGTAAAATGGTGCTGAGATTTGTGTTTTTGTAAGCGATTTTCATACTCGGTTTGGTACTGGCGAAGATTTCACCGCATAACTTTTGGTATGTTGTAGATGTGATTATTCTACACGTTTTGATTATTTTCTGGCAGATTTCGTCCGATCCGTTTTGGTTCTGCGGAGTTTTATTTTGACTGCAATTTATTATGATGTCTGAATTGGTTTGAGCAGTAGAAGAATAGTCTTATAATATTGCTGTGCACGTTCTGTATTAATTTGGTGAATTGTAATTTTTGGAGATTTTTGTGTAAATTTGACAGACTGCCGTTACTCTGCCCGATTTTCGTATGATTTTTTATTTTTCCGGATTTGATAGATTGGATTGATATGCGTATGACTATTGATATGATTGTTCTAGATTTCTTTCATATTGCTTATTGCATCGATTATTGCATTGACTATTGATTGAATTGATTGATACTGAAAGACAAGTGGGAACCTGGTTGAACGTTGGTTGGAGATAGATCTTGACCATTACAGGATGGTGGGCCGATGGGCTTTCCTTTAAATATCGATCATGAATTTCTACAACAGCCACTGTTGATGGGAGTCATAAGGAGTTTTATATGCCGATGGGCGGCCGACGGGCAAAAGAGTGACGACTCTTCTTGATAGAAACCAACGTACGGATATCTACAACAGCAATATGGATTCTACAACAGCACTATGGATTTCTACAACAGCACTATTGATCATAGCTAGTGTTTGTGCTTGTCGAGTAAGACCATTGTATGGAATTGCATGTATACGATATTGCATCGTATGGATTTCCTGATATGCATCGATTTATTGATTTCCGATTGATTTATTGATTTTGATAGATTCATTGTTTTATAGATTCCTGCTTTATCGACTTTGATTGGATTTACTAGATCGTACGATTTCATTGATTTCATTGATTGATTATTGAGCATGGGTACTACTGATTATTGACATTGATATGGATGGAACGGATATAGATATTGTATAGATTCATTGATGCTATGGATATGGATATCGTATCGTATGGATTCATGGATTTAGACATCGATATTATTGATTCATCGTTATTATAAAATTCATTGATTCATGGACACTATTGATACTACTGATACTGATACTCATTGATTCATAGACACTATTGATACTACTGAACTGACACTGATACCGATACTACAGACCCATTGATACATCGATTCCTTACATTGATTCATAGTACCGATCCTTGATTGATTGATTGATTGATTGATGGGGTTAATTGTTTATTGAATTATCGTTTTGATTGTCGTATATGATTTTATTGTAATGAGTAATCGTATTGATTGATTTCACTTGTATTCGCCGATTGTATTGATTTGATGTCAATTGCTTTTACAACGTATTGATTTGATCGTTATTATTGATTTGATTGTTATTGAGATATGGAGCCAATTGATACTATTGACTGGAGAAATTGATTGATACGGATCCACTGTTGTAGCATCGTTTGTGATCGTCAATGAATTATTCTCTTTATGGATATGGATACATGCACCGCCGTATTGACGAGAAATAAGTGAGATTGAACGATAGATTGATTTGCAAGTATCTGTTCGGATACGATTCCATTCTATTGATTGGACAGATGATATAGATTCAACGAATTGACTAGATGACACGATTGACTGAACTGATATTGACTGAACTGATAGTATTGATTGATAGACACTGCTATGATGGATAGATATTGGCTTCCAATCACTTACTGATTTAATTGCCGAGGCGTATGGATTTATCGATGTTTTTACCGCTGTATTGATTATTGACTATTGATGGATTTGATTTGATCTGATTTCCGTATTTGCATAGACTCATTGACCATTGATTGATTTGATTTGATTGACCTGCATATTGATGGCATCACCGTGCTTTGATTTCAGTTGTAGGCTTTGGTGACCTGCTGGGCTTTGTAAGCTCATTATATATATGTGGTTGAAATTTTCAGGTCCGAGCAAGGCAACTGGAATGGAGTTCGATCAGAATGTCAGACGAATCCTTTCACTATTGATATCTGGGGCATCACAACCACGTCCATCCCTTTTTTTATCCAGCTAATTTTGTGAGGTTGTGGGTTGCTGGTTGTCTTTAACTGCAATTCTTGGACGACAGACCGAGAGATGACATTCTCGGTACAACCACTATCGATCAGCAGGTCACAGACCTTACTTTGGATGGTACATCATGTCATAAAAAGAGCATTACGCTGAGAAGCATTAGGATTCATAGGCACTAGCAATAACATATGTAAGACACATATGAGGGGTTCGCCATTGTCCCCATGAACATCTTCAATTCTTGCCTCTGAATCTTGCTCAGCAGAGGTCTGCTCGCCTTCAACAGTGTGAGAGTTTCCTTTTAAAATCTGAATTCATTGTTAGTTCGGGCACTCGTTGGACTTGTGCCCGGCTAGAAGCAACAAAAACATTTCAAGGTGTAGGGCCTGCTATATGGATTTTCTCTGACTAGCACAAGTGCCTTGCCCGACCCTTTCGGCTCCACAATAACATTGGGGCCTGGATTCGGAATTGGTGTATTAGGCGCTCGAAGTGTAGGGGATGGCCGGGTAGCTGTCATACTATTCCGGTTGTGGTCAGCATTCTGCTCAACATAAGACCTCCGGGCAGAGTTGCTACAATAATGACAGGTTAATTGTGTTTCAACCTTCAAAGCAAAGTTGACTGCATGAGAGAGAGTCCAGACCGAATTTAATTCTAGTTTGTCCTGTATTACATCCTTCAAGCCGCCAATATACATCGCAACGAGCTAATTTTCTGATTCCTGCATATTATAAAGGGTACTCAATCGATAAAATTCCTCAGTATATTCACTCACCGAGCGTGAACCTTGAGAGCAATGCTAATACTGCACATACAACATTTGCTCATAGTCAGTGGGTAGGAAATGTCCTTGAAGCAACAGCTTCATGCGGAACCAGCTGCGAATTGGTCACCTACCTTCTCTCCGACGCGATTGCAATAGCTATAGCCACCACGCGCTTGCTCCTCCCTTCAAGCGACAAGCAGCGTACTTAACTTGCTTTTATGGGCTAATCTCCATGTATTCAAAGGACAATTCAATTGCTCGCTCCCAATCGAGGTAATCTTCGATATGCGATCTTCCTTCAAAAAAGGGAATATCCAGTTTAACCCGGAATTCAGCTTGCCCACCCTGTCGATGTCCGCAAAATCTGCGACTATCGTTCTGATGAGTATACCCTTCATCTTCTAATTTGGTAAAGTCGCCCTGAAGTTGATGGTGAATCTCCTCATCCGAATCAGAAATATCCCTTACACCAGGGCGATGTGGCCGATGGTGACCCGCTCAGCCAGGAGGAATCCTCATGACTGGCACTATTACTGGCTGGTGATGACCCATTGCAGGAATGTGGCCATTGGAGGTTTTAAAATCCTGAATATCATTACGTAATTACGTCCATAGGCAATTGAAGTCCGCCCTCAATTCCATCAGTTGTCGAGCGACGCTAGCTTGCACTGCACACACGGCATCCAAGCTTCGATTATCGTCGGAAGCCTTTCGAGAACTCTCTGCAGCCATCTCCCGGACGCTTTCTCTGATACCAACCTGATGTCCCTTACCCGCGCGACCTTGCCGGAGTAGACCGTTCTGAAGAGGATCACCGAAGAGGACCTGCAAGAGGGTTAGAGAAAGAAATATGATTCCAATGGAACAGTAATAGTAGTAAGTATGGTTTTTCATATATCACTATTTTGGAAGTCCTAAGTATATATTTCTTCAACTTGGCAGCTAACTAATTGCTATTTGAAATAGGGAAATTAAAAAACTGGAAAGAGAATGTGCATAACATAAAAGGTAAAGAACGACTACGGTACTGAGGTAGTGGGGAGCAACGGTATGTTGCTCACACGGCTTAGGATAGTCCCATCTTTTCAATCCCTTAGTTCAAGTCCATTTGGATTCAATTTGGGCCAATTTTCATATCATTGGGGTTATCTTGTCGAGACATTTTGTTTGGCTATAAGGTTGCTGAGATCAAAGTTTAGATGATCTCAAATTTAATTTTGAAAGTTTTCAGTTCAAATATGCCTTGAGATTAACGCCTGATCAAGGTGATTTTTTTAAGAGGTATCAATTATAAATTGATTTTGATATGATCACAATTAAAGAAATAGTTGAAAAAAAAATTTAGTAGAGGGAAAAATCAACACTTTTAAAAATATGCTCTATATTTTTATAAAATAATAATACATCTTTGAGTTACTTCGAGCAAAATTTAAGCATTTGAAAATGAAGATAAATATTAAAAAAATAATATTTCAAATTTATGATCGTAAGATTTTTTTTGTCAATATATTAAATGATAAATATTATTTTATGTAGAGATAATACACTATATATGAAATTAAAAATATTTATCATAAAAATAATCTTGTTTTCATACAAAATATATCAAGATATTATAATTTAATTATTTGATAATTTTGGTGTTGAATTTTTTTTTTTTAGCTTGGTTTTAGAAAAAAAATTGATGGTGGAAGATGATAGTTTTAGTTTAACTCTAAGTCCTCATTTGAGATAACTTTCTCGCTGTTTTCTAAAATAAATTTTTAGTATAAATGTATTTGATCTTTAATTTTTTTTATAAAACGGCTTTTAAAAATAGTGAGAAAGTTATCACAAAAGAAAAAAAAAATATTACGTGCGGTGTTCGAACTCTTCCAAAGGCCAATCTGGCGTGTCACATCATCCAAAACATGGTACATTTAATAACATGCATGGTGTGTTTGAATTAACCTTCAGACGCATCCGGACTCCGCACGTACAATTGATGACTAAAAATGTTAGATTTCAAAACGAATGGTTCACCTTCATGTAGGGGTGTCAATTTTTGACGATCCGAAACATGACCCGAATCCGACCGGGAAAAATCCGGGTTCGGGTCAACCTGAACCTGAAATGAGTCGGGTTCAGCAAATCAACACGTTTTAAAAATCGAGTCGGGTTCGTGTTGACCCAGTAACCCGAAATTGACCCGAAAGTGACACGAAAACAAATATTTGACCCGAAAATCCGAGATTGGCCCATTTTTTACTTGTTTTGACCCGAAAATTGAATATTGACCCTTTTTTTTACCCGAAAAAACTAGCAATTTTGGTTCAACCCGGGTCATTCTTGTCGGGTCGGGTGACCCAGATCCGAATCTGGTCTGGTTCGGGTTCGGAAACCTATCCCGTTTTTAAAACGGGCCAAGTTCGGGTTAACCCGAATAGTATCGGGTCAGTTTCGGGTTTGACCAGAACCCGACCCATTGACCCGAATTGACATCCCTACCTTCATGCAAGACATGCATAAGCGGTAAGCCACACGTGTGTCATGAAATGACATAAGTGCCCTAATGGTCCTCCCATGAACGGTGCCTTAGTGCTGGCGGAATCTCACTAGAATTTAAAGCTTTCACTGAAAGAATTCACGTTCTCATGATAAAAAATAATAATAAATTATTTAAATCATTTTAAAAATAATTTCTTTTTTTTAAATACTAAGGTAAATTGCTCAAAATAAATAAATAACTAATTGATACAAGGGACAATTCACTTATTTTAGGGCTGCAAACAAATTGAGCCGAGCATATGTTTGTTCACATTTGAGGGGGGAGCTGCTTTGACTAGAAATAATACAAAATGGTCGGCTAAAAGGGGTTTTAAAAAAAAAAATAGACCTTTGCTTCTCTCTGGTGACCTACGGCCTCGGTCATGGCTTTTATTTTCTCTTTCGCTCCTCTCTCGACTAGCCAAAATAAAATTTAGCTCCGCCACTGTTTGTTAATATTTGAGTTTATTTATTATTTGCCTGTTTAAATTTGATTCAAGCTCAATTCAAAAATTTTGGTTTTTGTTAAAAAATAGTTTTCGTTTGGGATAACTTTTTTATTGTTTTTAAATAATCTTTATGATACAAAATTTTTTATATTAAAGAGCTGCTTTAATAAAAAAACTTTGGTTTTGTTTGTGATATTTTTTTTATTATTTTATGAAGTAGCTTTCTAGTATATAAATTTTAAATTAAAAAATTATAATAATGAATTGTTTTATAAAGCATTAAAAAATTGTTCCAAATGAAGCCTTAGTTTATTTAAAATTATAGACGTTCATGTTCATGTCCCATTTGTGTTTGGTTAATTTTATTGGATTTATAATATTTGTAAGAATTTTATTATAAAATATTTAACAAAGTAATTTTTATTTTTATTTAAATGATATAAATATTTATTTAAAAACAAGAACAAGAAAATACAAATATTTCTTTGACTCCCAAAATTTTGGGAGATAAGCCCTATTAGATATTATTATAAATGAAAAGCTTCATTACATCAAAAGTTAATTCTAAGGATTTTTTCGTAATTGACAAAGCTGCTCTCTCTCTTTCTCACACGCACGAACAATTATTACGTCCTCCGACCGGACGTAGAGGAACGTCCGGTCGGAGGCCAAATCGCGCCAAAAAATGAGTTATACCGAGCAATACCAAATAATAACGAGAAATACCATCACGTGAAGACCCAATACCGAGTTATACCGAGCTATACCGAGCAATACCGAGTTATACAAAAGTTGAACCGAGTTTTTCCTAGAAAAAACTCGGTACAACTCGGTATTGCTCGGTATTGCTCGGTATAACTCGGTATTGGTCTTCACAGAGCGGAATTCCTCGTTATTATCAAATAATACCTAACAATACCGAGCAAATACCGAATTTTTTGATGGGATTTTGCCTCCGACCAGACATTCCTCTATGTCCTTACACCGGACCTAAAAATAGGTCCACGCCCACAGAGTAGTTGCGACTGCTATTAACTTCTGGTCCTTATCATGACACGACTTGGCCACTGTAATTGAAAGGATTATTTTTCTGTCAATATTAAATAAATTATTGTTAGAGGAGTTTATTGCAAAAAATTATAAATAATTGTTGAATAATTTTTTAAGAAAAAAAATATTTAGTAAATATTTATCATTATCATGATATATGGCCACATAAAGTGCAATTATTTTAGTTGACAGTAATATAGTTAAAAACTTTCAATTCTGCTCTATTTGGAATCGTGATATTCTTTTTATTTTAGCTAAATTAATTATATATGTTGCATTTTAAGAAAATAAAAATAAATTATTAAACAGATGAATAAATATTTATCATTTTTTTAAAGAGGATCATATTATTTAGAGAGGATACTCTTCTAATGATAATGAGCCTATGCATTTAAATTAACTATGGGGGCTTATGTTAGAGAATTCCTATGATAGAGAAGAAAGGTTTAATATAAATTATATCCTCAAGAATGATATGATGTAAAAATGTTGTGGAAAAAATGATTATGATATAAAGGTGTTCTTTTATATATGTAATTTCATAAGAAAAGATAAGAAAAGAAATACAATGAGGTAGGACTGACAAATCTTATCATAACCTATGTAAAACATTCAAGTGGTCAAGTCAAGAATCGAGTTTGAATGGTCTTCTTAGGGACAAAGTGTCAAGCCAATCACATTATACGGACCATTTTACTTAACTTGTAACTCTGTAACAACCTGCACTTCGAACTCTTTATATATACTAGTGTAATATCTCAAAAGGCAATAAGAAATTCTTTTACTTTCTCCTGTCAATCCCCGCTCCACGCTCAAGACAAGAAAACTCACATGGTATCAGAGCACAGATAAGTCCTCCTCTTCTCATCTCTGTGTTTTTACTCTCCCCTGTTTCCTCCTTCTTCGCCCACTCTCATTCTTTTTTTCTCTAAATTCTGACTCTCGCTAATGGCCGACTCACCCACCTCATCAACCACCATAACTCACTCCCAGTCACTTCTAACCATTCCTCCACAATTAAAATTCGTTCTCAGCAATATCAAGAACCTCATCGCCAATCCCCTCACCTCCGACAACTACCCGTTGTGGCGCTCCCAAGTCGAGAAAATCTTTGCGGCCAATGGCTTCCAAGGATTTCTTGATGGATCTTCCAAGAAACCTCCACAAGAAACATCGACCGCATCCTCTTGCGAAGCTTGGCAACTTCTCGATCAAAATATCGCCGCTGCCCTCTTTTCCATAATCACACCATCAATCCTACCATACGTTCTTTCTTTAACTCACTGTGCCGACATATGGTCTACCTTAAATCATCGCCTTCAAGCCTCCAATCGTTCCCGCATTATTCAGCTAAAGAATGAACTCCACAATCTTACCAAAGGCGATCAATCTATGTCTCAATATCTCCTCACTGTGAAATCCAAAGTTGACGCAATCTCTGCCGCCGGCAGCAACATCGATCCGGAAGACGTCATTCTCTACACACTAAATGGCCTACCCGCAACTTATCAAGCCTTCAAAACCGCCATCCGCACTAATCTTCAACCCATCACCCTTGACGACCTTTACACACTTCTTTGTAGTGAAGAAGTCAATCTAGCTCAAGAAACATCCAAAGCCATGCAGCAATTACATCTCACAGATAATCCCACAGCTCTCGCAGCAGCCCGTGGACGTGGACGCAATCGAAATTACTATTCTCGTGGAGGTCGTCAACCAAACCGCAACCCAAACATCACCAACAACACAAACTCTTCCGGCAGACCCGATCGACAATCGCCAAAATCGCAACATTATCTGCCAAATATGCGCGTTCTTGGACTAATCTATCTTTTAATCTCCTATCCGTTTATCAACTAACCCATGATAATTCTTGCATCGTTTCTTTTTCCTCACGCGGTTATGTGATTCAAGATTCGACGACCAAACGGGTTCTTCTACGGGGACCCTGCCATAACGGTCTTTATTCCGTCTCGACATCCACCTCGCCCGCAAATCTCGCCCTCATATCCGTCCAAACGGTTCCAGATCTCTGGCATGGTCGTCTCGGCCACCCGGACACACGCAAACTGCAATGTCTTGCTCAGCTACGCTCAAATATTCGTTCTACTATTTCTTCTAAATACTGCAATACTTGTAATCTTGCAAAAAGTCATAGACTACCTTTCCCAAATTCTTCCTCTTTTACTTCTGCACCATTTGAAATTATTCACTCCAAGGCTCCGCAGTTCTTATGGACTCATGCTCTTCACACAGCAATCCACATCATCAATCGCTTACCTACTCGAAAACTGAAAAACAAAACTCCCCATGAATCCCTCTACAGCAACATACCCGCATACAACCATCTCAAAATCTTTGGATGCTTGTGTTACCCGTGGTTAAGACCTTATGCCAAATCCAAACTCGATTCGTTCTCCAAGCCATGCATCTTCATCGGATACCCCTCTACTCAAAAAGGCTACCTATGTCTCGATCCCGACACTAACCATATCTATACGTCTCGCCACGTCGTCTTCAACGAACAAATATTTCCCTATCACCAAACTCAACCTCACGCCCCAAATCAGCAACCCACCAACAACATCCCGCCCTTGCTCTTGGTTCCTTCATCCCTCATACCCCCACACGTCCAGCAGCAACATCCTACTACTACACCTACACATACTTCTCAATCCACCAACCTGACCGCACCAACTCTATCCACAACAAACATCCTTGACTTACAAACTCTTGCTCCACCCAGAACGGACCCATCTCCCACTCCGTCCAACTCACAGAACTTACACAACACTCACCACATGACTACCCGATCTAAAACCGGTCATCTAAAACCCAAACAAATTCTTAACCTCACACACCAATTATCTCTTCCCGACCCCACCTCTTACACCCAAGCCGCTCAACACAAACACTGGCGTTCCGCCATGTCCCAAGAATTCCAAGCGCTCCAATCTCAAGGTACATGGGAACTCGTTCCCTCATCTCCGCACCAAAACGTCTTAGGCTGCAAATGGACATTTCGAACCAAGTACAACTCCGATGGCTCAATCGCTCGATACAAGGCCAGACTCGTCGCCCTCGGTTACAAGCAAGAATTTGGACTTGATTACACTGAAACTTTCAGCCCTGTCGCTAAAATTCCCACATTCCGCATTCTCATTCTTCTCGCACTTCACAAGCACTGGCCCATACATCAGCTCGACATCTCTAATGCCTTCCTGCACGGTTCCCTTCAAGAACTAGTCTACATGAAACAACCTCCCGGCTACACCGACGCCACTCATCCTCACCACGTTTGTAAACTCAATAAGGCTTTGTACGGACTCAAACAATCACCGCGTCAATGGTTCGCTACCTTAACCGGCTTTCTCCACACTCAAGGCTTTCGCACTAGCAACTCCGACCCATCGCTTATGATCCTTCAACAATCTAACATTCAAATTTACTTTCTAATTTATGTTGACGATCTCATAGTTACAGGTAACAACGCGGCAGCCGTGCAAACTCTTCTCAACAACCTTCACAAACGCTTCAATACGCGACATCTCGGTAATCTATCTCAATTCCTCGGCATCACAGCTCTTCCCACACCGGACGGCCTACTACTTCATCAAAGTCGGTACGCAACCAGCATACTCCAACGCGCCGGAATGCTCAATTGCAAGCCCACCGCCACACCCATTACAGCTAAGTCTCACCTCTCTTCTGAGCCTTCAAAATTATTCTTTGACCCTTTGCTGTACAGACAATTAGTGGGGTCTCTCCAATACCTCACCTTAACTCGTCCCGATCTCACCTACGCCGTCAACAAAGCATGTCAATTCATGCACCAACCAACTGATATCAACTTTGACGCTCTAAAACGAATACTCCGATACATCAAAGGAACCATAAACATTGGCTTACCTCTCTCCGGATCCTCATTCACTTTAACCTCTTTTGTAGATTCGGACTGGGCCGGAGATCATCATGACAGGAAATCCACCACGGGATATTGCACTTTCCTCGGCAACTCCCTCGTGACATGGTGTGTCAAGAAGCAAAGCACTTAGCTAACTAACAAACTGATTTCACCGCACACGTCATCAGTTTGCAAGGGGGTGTCAAGCCAATCACATTATACGGACCATTTTACTTAACTTGTAACTCTGTAACAACCTGCACTTCGAACTCTTTATATATACTAGTGTAATATCTCAAAAGGCAATAAGAAATTCTTTTACTTTCTCCTGTCAATCCCCGCTCCACGCTCAAGACAAGAAAACTCACACAAAGCTCCTAAGATTAAGAACATTTGAGGTGAGCTCCAAGAAATACTCTCGATAAATAAAACTTGCTTCTGCCTGGATTTTCTCGTGTTAATATTAAAAGAGAAATGTGATTCAAGATTTGTTATCCTAATTGAAAGTCTATGGTTTGAAGTGAGTCAATCGATAAAGGTACAGAGTGGAATACAGTAACCAAGTCAGATGACTATCCATCCATAGATAAATCCTATGCAAAAAAAGATTTTTAATCACCAAAAAGTCAAAAGGAGAATGAAAGTGCTCAACAGGGTAATTAGTACATGTAAAGAGCTCGAGTAAGGATATAAATACCTAGTTAGAACTTTATGGAATGTATTATCCAAACCTATCATGCTTAAAATCACTTAGCTTCATGGATGCCTACTCCAGTTATAATCAAATAAAGATGGATCCCACAGATAATGAGGCAATAGCTTTTCAAACATATAAGGGAGTATACCATTATCTAATCATACCATTCAGACTCAAAAATACTAAAGCCACATATTAGCACCTCATGAATAAGATTTTCAAAGTCCTTATTATGCTCATAATAAAAGTATATATTGACAATTTGCTAATAAAAAGTTTTGAAAAATCTCAACATATATCTGACGTAGAATAGGTTTCCACCTACTATAACATGCAACACAACCCTTTTAAGTGTGCTTTTAGAGTTGCTTCAAAAAAACTCTTAGAGTTCATGGTAACCTACCAAGGGATTCAGGTCAATCTTGAGAAAATTAAGGAACTAAGGGATATCGTTTCCCGATATAAATATAAAGGAAGTTCAAAGATTAAATGAAAGGATTGCAGCATTATTGTGTTTTTTGGCTAGCTCAAGAAAAAAATATATGCCCTTCTTTAAGATACTCAGAGGTGATCGTAACTCTGGATTCTAATAAACTGATATGTCAAAAAATATTCGAACAACTACAAAAGTATTTGGCATCTTCGTTACTAATGTTTAAACTAATACAAGAAGAAAAATTATACATGTATTTAGTTATTTTTACCTATACTATCAGTTTCGTCTTAATTAGAGAAGAGAATGATGTACAATATCCTATTTATTATGTTAGTAAAATTGCATCCAAAATATAAAGATGTAACCCACTAGTAGATAAAATAACATTGGCATTAGTCTACTTAGCCAGAAAGCTACACCCAAAAAAAAATCCTTCAAAAATTAGAAACATATGATAAATTAATCAAGTTATCAATGGAGCTAGGATAATTCATCATCCATTACTTTCCTAATCCTGATATCAAGTCTCTGGTACTAGCAAATTTTGTGGTCGAGTGCACCATTCCTTTCTCTAATGAACCCCTAGCTACTTCTCATTCTTCCCCGTGCTGGACATTATATGTCGATGGAGCTCTGGGAGTTCTGGCACCAATGCCAACATTTTGATGATCTCCCCACAATAAAGTACCCTTAAATACAAACTTTGATTGAACCTACAGCTGGATTAGTACTGTAAGATAATGAAGTTGCTTTTGGCCCATCTAGGAAAGCATCAAATCATTCATGTCTTTCAAGAGCAGAATGCATGCACGAGCAAATGCTCTCTCCAAACTTACTACATCTACAAGTAGTGTCACTTTCAAGAAAAAAGTTCATCGAGGATATTCACTTCCCGAGTATCCAAGATCCGTGGTTTACACAATTGATCAACAAACCAAGAGAGACTTCTTGGATCAATACCATCTTATCATTCTTACAAGATGGTGTGCTTCCTGAATATCCAATAACTACGACACAATTTTAGAGGTAGGCAACAAACTTCACTATTATTGGTGGAGAGTTATACAAATGAGCATTCACATGACTATATCTTAAGTGCCTTCCACCTTTAGAGACCTATTATGCACTTAGAGAAGTTCATTCATGTATATACAGAGAGAATCTAGGGAAAGAGCATTAACCTATAAGACCATGAGATAAGAGTTTTACATGCCCATAATAAAGCATGATGCTCTAGAATTTACATAGAAGTGTAATAGCTACCAACTACATTCCAATCTCACTCATTTGTTTGCCACAAAACTTTCATCATTTTAAAATCCCTAGCCTTTTGCCCAATAGAGAATCGATATAATGGGCAATTTCTTATAACTACTAGATAACATAAATTCATCATCCTGGCCATTGATTACTTTATTAAATAGGTGGAGGCTGAATCTTTGGCCAAAATCAAAGATAATGAAACTTAATTCATTGAAATAATATTCATGACATTTTATAAAAATCTCAATATTCAACTGGTGTATATGACCATGGTTCATCCTAAGGAAAATGGATAAATGAAAGTAAAAAATCAAACTATATTCAAGGGATTGTAGACACATCTGGGGAAGGTTGGGGGTAATGGGCTTATAAACTCTTAAATGTCATCTGGGCTTATTATTCCATAGCGAGAACTCCAAAAGGAGAAACCCGATATAATCTTTACTTTGGTATAAAATTTTTCATTCCAGTCGATATTAGAGTCTCAAACTATAGAGTTCAAAATTTTAACTTCAATAGCGATGAGGAAAAGCTCATAAATAATTTAGATCTCCTTCAAGAAACAAGAGATATGGCAACACTCAGAGTTGTTATATACCACTAAAACATTTTCCATCACTATAATTAAATGATGAAACCTTGATGTATTTCAAATGGAGACTTAGTTATGTACAATAGCGAGCAATAGGAAAAGGCCCTCAATATAATAAACTCTCTCCTTTATGAGAAGATCTTTGTTTGGTGGCAACCATGCATGGTTAAGCTTGAAACTTTCAAGTTGAAGAATGCTAAAGGAAAGATGCACCCTCAAATTTGAAATGTAGAGAATCTTAGCAATTACTATAAGTACATAATAATAATAATAATAATAATAATAATAATAATAATAATAATAATAATAATAATAACAATACTTATTTTAGGTATTATACATCTTCTATGTCAAGTGTAGTAGATCCCCTGTATTGTCTAGTTTAATTATAACATCTGTATCCTTAAGTTATATTAGGGAACTGTAGTATTGTTTAATACTGTGAAATTTTATTTACATTATCTTCTTCTCTAAGTAAGATTGCAATGAAAATTTCGCACACACTGTAAACTTCAATCTTAAAATTCTTAATTTGAAAAATATATAATCTTTATTACAACTCAATCACTGGATAATCTTAGGGGAATTTGATCTAATCTCTTGAACACACAAGTTGAAAAGCATCAAATAATACTTTGACTAATAACCTCAGATTGGTCAAACATGTTAGGTGGGAGTCATTTAAATCTTAAAATGCTTGATTCAAGAAATATATAATCTTTACTACATCTCAATCAATTGATAATCAACCCACAGGCAATTTTGATTTGACCTCTTTCATATGGGTTAAATGCCATTAAGCAAAGACTAGCAACCTTGGATAGGTCAAGCACCTTAAGTGGATGATCAAATTCACTTAGGTTGAGTGAGTTCACTGAAATATTTCTCATCATCCAACTAGAAATAAAATAAAAATCATCAACGACTCTTTATCATATCATAAAAGATTATATATATGAACATAAACATCTAATATATATATAATAACAACTAATATAGATAAAATGATATAACTAGTGGTAAATAAATACTATACAATATTTACAACTTTATTATCACTAGAAAAAACCTTCCTTATCTTACTTTCAATATCATCATCACTTGAATCTTAAGAGAAATCATCAGAAGTCTAATCGAGTGTTAACCATTTAACTTCAATTCCGATCTTGCACTATACTAGCTAGCTAGACAAACTACCTTCAAAAAACCTTGAATAAATCCTTCATCAATATATTGGTACTTTGAAGCATTCACTTCCATATCATATATGTAACTACAAGCCTCCTTAATGTGATCATGGATAATGCTCTTTAAGACTATAGACTTCTTCAAATCTTTGATGAATCTTGGAGATCATGATCCAGATTTTCCTTTGACAGAACAACTGTTTTCTCAGCTATAAGATTATGAATCTCTTATTTTCAGCTTTAATGGTCACTATCTTCTATCTAGAGATCTAATAATCCTTCGTATGTTAGTTAATCGTTACTTGCGCATCCACTAGGTCAATGTGGAGTAGGGGTGCAAACGAGTCGAGTCAAGCTCGAGCTAGGGGGTGTTCGAGTCGAGCTCGACTATCAAAACCTGAGCTCGAGCTCGAGCTCGAACTCGAGTCGAGTTCAAAATCTGAGCTCGAGCTCGACTCGAATTCAAGTTGAGCGGCTCGTCGAGCTCCACTATCGAGCCCGTCATTTCTTCCGTCGTCCCGAGTTCCGTCACTCTTCGTCGCATCTGTCATCCCGAGGTCCATTGTCATCAAAAGCTCGTCCTTCGTCGAGCAGAGAGTCGTCGTCCCAAACTCAAAGTCCCATCCGGTGTCAAGAACCGTCATCACGAGCTTGTCCGTAATCTTCCTGAGCTCCGCCGTCATGATCCGTCGCCTGAGCTCTGCCACAACGAGATCTGACGAGCTCTGCCACCAAGTCGAGATTCGACGAGCTCTGGACGAGCTCTGCCACCAAGATCCATCATCCCGAGCTCATCCATGAACCATCGTTGTCCCGAGTAAAGCCATCGTCGTTCCGAGCTCTAGTAGCGTCCGACGATGTCGTATCGAGCTCGTCCGCCGTCTAGATCCACGCGTGCTCTAAGATTTGGATTTCCCGCTCCCCAGAATTGGATTTTCGCTTGCCAGAATTGGATTTCCCGCTCATGAGAATTGGATTTCCGCGTGCGCTGCTGTCGAGCAGCTCGTCGAGCCGACGAACCGAGTCCGATACATGTTCGAACTCGAGCTCGATTAGTGGTCGATCTCGAACTCGTGTTCGAGCTCGACTCGCGAGCTCGATAAGCCTAACTCGTCGAGCCCGTTACCGAGTCGAGTTTGAGCCAGCTCACGAGTCGGCTTGACTCGGTTGCACCCCTAATGTGGAGTCATTCTATCTACTAATTCTACAAAGCAGCAGAAGTCACTGTGGTAGCCAACTCAGATATGCATTTAGCCAACTATTCTTCCACTACTTTCATGTCCTTAATATTTTATTCATACTTCCACTTATATTCTCCTTGAAGATATTTGATCTTCACAAATTTATTATTCTAATCATTCAAGGAATAGGTAAGCTTGACCTCAAGTTCTATACACCATTGTAACTAAAATAATGGGGTGATATTTGTAAGAGATAGTCCTAATATATACAAAAAAAAGGAAGAATGAAAAATAAATGCCAATTCACCAAGTCATCAGCTCGGTGAAGTTCGACACACTAGTTAATCTACACATCTTTTGGAATATGCAACTTAGCAAGGGAGGAGTTAGGGAAAACTTTATTGATTCTCTCTAACCCCTCCAATTTATTCTTCTTGGACACAACCTGAGGATCATCACACTTCGCTTGAGGCTTAGGAGTAACCTTTAAAGTTGGGGCAGTTGGTTCCTAAATGTTGGTTGACTTCTTCAACATCATTGTATTGAAATTCCCAACTTGAATGGATAACTCAACTTTAAATAATAATTATTCTTCTTTATATATGTTCAAGTAGCGCATGTCATATAGAAGATGTTTAACGTCAAGAACATTGAGCATCTTTATTATATATTCTGCTCCAACATGTAAACGAATAGGCAAATCCTTCGTCTTTCCCTCTTTCACTAAAAGACTCTAATCATTTTTTGCAAAGAAAAATGCACAGGCCCAAGTCTTTAATCTATAGTATGAATGTCCAACCATTTAGATCTGAATGTAATGCGTCCCTATACATCATAAGTAAATCAGCCCATCCGAGAAAGGCATTATGGGGTTAGAACTTCCCCTAGATCTCTAAAAAAAAAAAATCAATCCCTCCGTGATCGACATGGATTTGTACAAAAACTGGGATAAACTTACTCCGTACATTGTTGAAATATCAATTTACTTTAAAAATGGTGGAAATTGTAGCCTCGCTCACAAATTAATCTCGTAGATAATCAAGTATCTTAGTAGAGGAAGGCATGCACAATTATATATTTTAGGAGCAATCACAACGAGATCATTAGAAAAATGAAACTTCTTATGAAAAATAATCATGGAATCATTAGTAATGATAGTCACAACATCATTAGTCTTAGCCACCTCGCAGGACCTCCACTCATCATCATTTTGTGTAGCAGGATGTGTATCTCCCTTAGTCATTAGATCTCTCAAAGAGGGGTGATCACCTGTCATCACTTCTGTATATATAGGGAGGGACACCATAATTAGATAAGGGATGACACCTATCTAAAATAGTGGAAAGCCTTATGTATATGTAGAAGTATGAAGGGGAAGGGGGTGAAAGGAAGAAGGGATTCCTTTTGTATAGAAAGGGGTCCAAGAACTGGATGGGGGATAACACCTATATAGGACCAGGGAAATGCCTCTGCTGTAATAAAGTTGTAGAAAGAGAGGAGAAAATTTTTCATACCCCAATAGGGGTATTTATAGTCGGAAGGGGGAGTTGGAGTTAAGGAAGTAAATTGAAAAAAAAAAATATATTATTTTAATATTAAAATATTTATTATAAAGTTCACTTTGAAAATAAGAAATGGAATATATATATATATATATATATATATAATGTTCCTACTAACCCACTACAACATATTATTTTTTTAAATATAACTATATAATGTTTAAATCCACCTCTCAATACAGGAAATATATCCATATATTGACTTACATATAATTTGGATATATTAGATAATGTTGTAATATTTATTGGAACTAATGTTGTTACGGCGCTTTAATAGTTTTAAGTTATGTATTTAATTGAAAATGCCAAATTTCATCAATGAAAAGGGTTATAACGTCCATCTGAGATCTCACCTCGGGATGGGCATCTCTCTAATCAACTAGCACAATTTTGATCATACTATATGATAAGACAAACATTTTGAATGACTTGGATTGAACAAATTGATTGAACCTGATCATTTTGTACGATCTAGTTGTTCTATTTAAAGAGAGGGATTTCAAAACTTTTCTTTACTCAAATTTCAATTCCCTTATCTTTCCTTCCCTCTAAAATCTCACTATCTTTATCAAACTAACGGGATCACCCAATCTAAGAGCATAAATCCCTAACTATATCCAGATGATGATTAATTCCTACATATTATGCATATCCCTAGCTAATTCCAACACATGATGATGATTAATGCACAACGTTATAAGAGAAAGAAAGAAAGTTACCTACACAGCAAGCAAGCTCCCGTTAAAATGTCGTAACTTCCGATCCAGTATGAAGGAAAGGTCATCAAAGGAGCGAATTTGAACAAGTTTCCTGTAAAACCCAGAATTCGTCATTTGAGTGCGTCACACGCATTTTGATGCGCCACGACGAACTTAAGTGAAATTTTGATGTCATCGGAATTCGACGAAATAAATTTTATTAAATTTGTCTCAAAATTTCGATCGAAACGGTATAAAGAACTTATATTAAATTTCGCACGGTTTTGAAATTAAAATTCGTTGAAGTTCGTTTAAGTAACATTTAGCCATTCTCCCCATTTTACCCTTCAAGGCTTATTAGGGAGAGTGATAGGATGAGGGGCACATGCATAACTTCCCTTCATATCTCTCCTTAAGCCATTCTCACGCCTAAGGGACTGAACATTTCGGTCCCTTGTTGTTTTTGTTCGGCGATGAGAGAGGAGCGGACGGGAGAAAGGGGGAGGGCGACGGGAGACGCACGAAGACCGGCGGCCGACGAGTTTTCCGGCGAGCTTCTTTAGGAAAATCGTCTGGGAGGCCTAGGGAAGAAGAGAGGTAAGTTCTTTTTTGTAGAATCATGAAGTTTTCTTGAGTTTTTATTGAAGCAAGATTTTAGGGTTTGGTTTTTCTTCGGGATTTCTTTAGAAAACCTTTAGGGTTTGCTTAGATTTATAATTTTATGCTTTAAAGTTGATGATTTCGTGAAGGAAAACACTAAATCTAAATTTTAGGGTTTCTCATTTTGATGAAATTTTTATAGGAATGGCTAGAAGAGTTTAAGGGAAGCCTTATGGTATCAAAAATATGGTTTTTCATTTAGCGAAATTGAGTGGAAAAATTAAGAAAAGCTTAGGGTTTTTTCCTAACTTAGGGATTTTGTATTGCATGTTCACTAAAGCCATTCTAAATGATTTAGAGAGGTATCTAAATAAAAGAAATTGCAATTTTAACAAGAAAAATATTTTTCTTAATTATTTTATGATTTAATTCCGAAAATAATAATAATTTATTATTATGTACAATAAAGGGGAATGTTTTAGAAGGACTTAGGATGAATTGGATAAATTTTTAGGTTCCTATAATTTATATTTTATTTAAATCCGAAATTCATCAATAAAAACATCAAAGTTTGGTAGGAGGTTGATGATGTTGTACCTTAAGAATAGGTGTATGAAGATTATAGGAAGCTTCTAAAAGAATTAGAAATTTTATTTTGACAAGTTTTAAGTTAAATTATTTTTCTTTAGGTGGTGGCAAGAAGATGAAGAGTAATTAAAGAGGAAAAGAGGAGGAATTCATAATTTTTGGAGGTAGGAATTCTTTTCCTTACCTGTTCATTTGTTATTTCATGTTATATCATTTTATAAGTTAAAGCCTTTATGACATGTTTTATAGAAATAGAATATTTATCACATGTTTTATAGAAATGGAATATTTATTACACATGCAAAATACTTCATTATTTCTTTCATGCTTAAGTGCTATCAAATTCATGTTTAAAGATTTCATGTTAAACATTTTATATGAAAAGAATGGAATGTATGTTCATATGAAAAGATTGTGTATGATGGATAACGGAGTACCAAAGATGGTGCAAAAGCACATTATGGCCCTTGGGGCAAAAGAGGAAAAAGGAAGTAATTGCCAAAAGAGGTTTGTGTACCTGATCAGTACACCCTTGGTACTCCGGAACGGTTGTATAAAATAATGAGTAAGCATTTTGAGACGACATTCATTTCATACATATCAAATGACACATGCATATGGTACATAAATGATTTCTCATTCATATGACATAAACAAGATAGCATGACTAGAAAAAGAAAAACATGACCCCTTTAGTTTAAAAATGTACATTTCATTTTTAGTCTTATGAGCATGTTTATGATTAGAAATTTCTACTGAGCGTAGCTCACTCCCGAGTTTTGCAAAATTTTCAGGAGAACCCTCTCACAAGTGATGGCGGATCACCCGAGGTTTACTTATAGTCGTCCACTACAAGAATAATGCTAAACACCGGCGGTTTTAAATTTTACCGACGGTTTTTCGGCGGTTTTTAAACCGCCGATATAATTGGCGTAGGAAACTTTTACCGGCGGCTTATTACCGGCAGTTATATTAGGCGGCGGTTTTTCGGCGGCGTATGCCGCCGGTGACTACCGAATTTGTAACCAGCGGTTCTCCGGCCATTAAGCCGCCGGTTATATTACCGACGGCTAACCGGCGGTCACTTTACCGACGGTATGCCGGCGGTTAAAGAGGCCGTCGTGTGTTCGCTTAATCGCCGTCTAGCGTCGGTACACCGCCGATTATTTTACTGATGGCACTGGCGGTCACAGCCGACGGTAGTACCGGCGGCATACACCGCCTTTTTCAACGGATAACCGTCGGAAGCCGTCGGTAACCGCCGGTATAGTATCGACGGTTTAAGGGAATTACCGGCGGCATAGCTTAAGCCGTGCGGTATCGTAGTTACCGGCGGCCAAACCGCCGGTTAGCCGCCGAAAACCTGTAGCACCTGAAAAAAAAATTTGACAGCATTCCCTCTATTTGAGGGAGGTTCACCCTAAATTCTAAACATGCAGAAATAACAATAGATAATAAGATATTTTGGGCAACACGCCGCTATATTCATCATAATTATATACATAACCACAAATTAAATAAACAAGTTTACAATCAAACATTAAAAGTTCTAAATAAGTTCATCAAACATAAAACAAGTTCACCAAGTTCTAAATTCAATAAGGTTACAATCACAAGTTCTAAATATAATCATCAAACATAAAAAAGATTTAATCCTCAGTTGTATCCTCACTGTCTGGAGATGGCTGCTCCTCTTGCTCCTTCTTCCTTTGATTTTCAATTTTATATGATTGCAGCTCTGCTTGCATTTCATTTTGAACATTTCTCATTTCTTCAATCTCTCTAAATTGAACTCTTCTCATCTCTTCAATCTCCCTAGTCAGCGCTGCAACCCTCTCACTTATAAATTCTTCAGCTCCACTTGGATCATAAAATGCAGAGGTGTATGAACTGCCCTCAATAGCATAAGCCTATTAACCCATGCCATATACCCTCCCCCTCTGTCTTCCACCAACAACTTCTGACCATGTTTGATACTTAGAAATATGGGCCGATCCAGAAGATAATCCCTCGCTAGTGGACTGCCGACTTTCTCTAGCTCGTACAAAATCATCATGCGAGTTACAATTAGTTTTATTAAAATATTTTTTTTATTCTAAAACTCCAAAAACTTCTGCTGCATCATCCTTGTAGTATAACATACATCCATTGATACAATAATTTATTTTTGTAGCAGTGAGACCCTGCTTGGATACTAATTTTTTTGTTCGGTACAAGTCTAAGGGAATTAAATTGTCCGCTGGATTAGTTTCTTTCATAACACCAACAAAGTCATTAAAATAATCACGGAGAATATTATACCCAGTTTTAATACTTAGCTTCCTCACTGCAATGGATAATTCCGAATGTGTACTGCAACCATCCCAAATTGGCTTTTGAGCTGAATATAATAACTCAAAGAATTTTTGTGTTTCTGCATTTATTAGAATACATGCATGTGCAAACATGTTATAATTTAGGTGGATGAGTGAATTTACCCAGTTTAATTTTCAATGAAATTGATCTCCATAGCAAAAAGCATTAACCCAAGAAAGTTGCTATATAATAGCTTGTGTGATCCCATAGGGCTACAAGCGGACCAAACTATCTTATGTGTGATCCCATAGGGCTACAAGCGGACCAAACTATCTTATTTACGCATCCATCTTATGTGTGATCACATAGGGCTACAAGCGGACCAAACTAACCATCTACATCAACTATCAACAACAACAACAATATCAATTCTTTATCCCACCACATGGCATGTATCAAATCAACACAAATTAATTATCTACATCAACTATCAACTACATGAAATTAAACTAATTTACATGCATCTAAAGAATAAAAGTTCATTTTGATGCCTACAACTTTCTTAACATGTATCAAATCTAACAATTATGCGACCAAATCAAATAAGGCAACTCTATCTAATCTTATGTACCATAGGAGCTACTCCAAACTTTTCTCATATATTCTCGTTTCACTCTCGCTCTCTCTCTCTACCCCTCTCTCTTTCTCTCTAACTATCGCTCTCTCTCCCTCTCTCTCTTGTTCTCTCTCTCTCTCCCTAGCTCTCACTCTCCCTCTCTTTTCTCTCTCTCTCACTCTCTCTCTCTCTCTCTCTCTAACACTTGATATCTATCTATCTCTCTTGTTCTCTCTCACTCCCTTTCTCTCATCTCAATGCTAGCTCTTGTTATCTCTCTCCCTCCCTCTCTTTTCTCTCTCTCTCTCTCACTCTCCCTCTATTTTTCTCTCTCTCTCTCTCTCCCTCTCTCTTGCTCTCTCATATATATCTCTCTATCTATCTATCACTCTTGTTCTCTCTCTCTCCCTCTCTCTCTTTTATCTCTCCCTCTCCCTCTCTTTTCTCTCTCTCAATCTCTCTCTTCCTATCTTGCTCTAACCCAAAGTCACAATCAACAAATTAGATCTATCATTACTAAATTAACACTTAATAAATAGAAAATTTAGATATACCTAAATGATTACAACATTACCTCTTGCATATGTCGAAATTACTACCTAAATCATCCAAAATATTAAAAACTCTTATAAATGTCTAGTGAGAACAAATAATCAAAGAAAAACGTTAAAGAATACCTTAAATTACTGATTTTTGTTCAATTCACACGAAACCTAGGGAAGCCGGCGGTGTGAGATTCGGAGTGAGACCGACGGTGGAAAGTGACAGCAAAGGTTGACCGAGCGAGAGGCGGCCGGTGTGGGGTCGGCGGTCGGAGATACTTCGTCGGTGGCGACAAATGGAGCGCGATCCAGCGATGCGGGCGGAGGCGACAGGAGAGCGACCGAAACGAGAGAGAGAAGGAGAGAATAGAAATGAAATGTAAATTGCGGGTCTGTTCGTTTTAGGGCCTTTACCGGCGGTATTCCAGCAGTCCGGACCGCCGGTACCATTATACCTTATCACCGGCGGTGCAGCCGCCGTTAAACCACCGGTTTATATTGACGTCCGGCGGTTTTTAAACCATCGCTAGTACTGGCGGCTTTACAGAACAAACCCACCGGTTAGGCCGCTAGTAAAAGATGGTGGCGAAACCGCCATTAAAACCGGCGGTCAATAAACCACCGGTTAGAACCACCGGTAATCGGCATTTTTCCTGTAGTGGTCGCGCAACGGGTGACACGTTCTTACTTTTTTTTTTTTTTTTTTTTTTTTTTTGTTATAAATTTTTGGGTGGTTTTATCATGAATGAATAGATTAAGTTTATACCCCCTTGTACATGAACTTTTTTTGGTAATGGTTTGAATGTTATATACATGTTTTGAAAAGAGTTTAGAGGCGATTTTATATTCATATTGAAGTCTTTTGGAAAATGTTTTATTTGAAACATGATGATTAAATCATTTTGATCGTCCGACTTCGTTCCCGCCTCGTATATACGAGCTAACCGGGCCGGGTCGTGACATTACATATATAGCAAACAAGCAAGCGTTAATGTGGAAACTAGGTCGTCGAAGTAGAGAAGTCAAACAACGCAAAAGGGAGAAAGTTACCTAGCACTGATCCAGTAGGAATGGAATGTCGTCGAAAGTCGAACAACGTCGAAGGAGCGAAGTCGAACAGTGATGAAGGAGCAAGTTGAACCGCTTCGAAGGAGTGAAGTCGAACGGCTTTGAAGGAGCGAAGTCGAACCGCGATGAAGAAGCAAGTCGAACCGCGACGAAGGAGCGAAGTCGAACGGCTTTGAAGGAGTGAAGTCGACGAAGGAGCAAGTCGAACCGTGACGAAGGAGCGAAGTCGAACCGCGATGAAGGAGCATGTCGAACCGTGATTAAGGAGCGAAGTCGACGAAGGAGCAAGTCGAACCGTGACGAAGGAGCGAAGTCGAACAGCGTCCAAGGAGAGAAGTCGAACAGTGTCAAAGCAGCAAAGTCGAACGGAGGAAATGAGAAGGCAACCCTTGGGTTTTCCCGACATAAGTTTAATACCGGCATTGTTTCGGCGGACTATCCGACGATAATTTTACAGGCGAAAATTTTGCCGGTATCATCCCGTCGTGTTTTAGTTACGCTGATGCAAAATACGCCTGAAAATCCACCGGTCATTACTAGCGGATTATGGGCCGATATATTTATAATATCGGCGCAAAACCGACGTATTAGCCGTCAGTAACTTAGCAGCGGCAAAGCTGTCGTAACATTACCGGTGAACATTTCCGCCGGTAGAGCTGTCACCGTTTAGATCTTTATTTCCACTAGCTTATCTCCTCAACCATCGCTCGGACTTACACGCAATCATCAACCATCACTAGACTTCTGCCTATCGCCAGACTTCCCAATACAGGAAATTTATTAAATATCGATGGTATTTTTTATGGAACTATTGCCTGTTAATCGACAGTTTTCCCACCACTATTAACTAGCGGTTCAACTTTTGATATTAAACACTAAATTGCCAAAAAATTTGGTGGTCAACTGACAGTAACCGAAATATTTTCTTTTTATGGCAGCTTTTACTGGTGGTTTAGCCGCCATTTTTAAGTAAAAAAT
The DNA here is from genome assembly GCA_019514585.1 of Dendrobium officinale. Lineage (NCBI taxonomy): Eukaryota > Viridiplantae > Streptophyta > Magnoliopsida > Asparagales > Orchidaceae > Dendrobium > Dendrobium officinale. The sequence continues at coordinate 64,770 of JACXSL010001592.1, forward strand.
TTCTGGCGGTTAAAATTGTAGAAAACTACCTTAAAGGTCCTTAAGATTGAACACCCCTCCCTTCTTCCTCATTTCTTCATGCTGCTCATATTCTTTTGTCCAAACGTTCGTGCCCTCGCCAAATTATGCTCATTCATTTGGTCAACAGAACTCCAACCCATCGAACTTTGACCACGCCCTTGCCTTGGATGCCCTCACTCACGTTTAACTACCCTAGCCAAAGATGATCTTCATACATCTCAATTTTTTATTTAGTCATGGATGTTCTGAGTAGACATTTACAAGAGGATGTACCTTGATTAATTTATATTATTTGTTGTTGATATTCTTCTTGTTGATAAGATTAGAGAGAGAGAGTTGAAGGTAAACTTGAATTATGAAGGTCAACCTTTGAATCTAAAGGTTGATTTTGAGAAAGCCTTAAGCCCATATCATTTTGCTTTAGTCATGGATATTCTTAGTAGACATTAGCAAGAAGATGTACCTTAATTTATATTTTTTACTGATGATATTCTTCTTATTGATAAGACTAGATAGTGAGTGGAAGATAAACTTGAATTATGGAGGTCAACCTTAGATTCTAAAGGTTTCGCTTAAGTAGATCTAAAATTGAATATATTGAGTGTTATTTTAATAGTAATACATCTAGTGAGGGGATTGTGACTTTGAACGTTAAAGTCATTAATAAGAATACACATTTTAGATATATTGGATCTATTATTTAGAGTGTGAAATAGAAGGGGATATTATCAATAGAATTTAAGTTGGATGGTTGAAGTGGAGGAATGAATTGGGCTTGTTGTGTGAGAGAAAAGTCCCCCTCTAACTTAATGGAAAATTCTATAAGAGGGTGGTGAGACCCTGCAATGCTTTATGGTGCTAAATGTTGGCCATTAAAAGAAAAGCATAACACTAAGTTATGTTTTGCAGAGATAAGACACCTTAGATGGTTTGGTCGCTTAAAATGGCGACTTTTTGATGACCCAATTAGGAAAGTGGAGGTATTATATTTTACTTATATTAAGAAAGCTAGGTAGAGGTAGACCTAAAATTATTTGGCTAAAAAATATTATAAATGATATTTCTTTATTAGATTTAAATGATTTTAAGGCAATATCTTTTCTAATAATTCATTTCTCAACTATTAGATTTAAATGAGATTTAGCTGCCAAAAACTTCGATATCGGACTACGTGAAGTTGATGCCAGTTTTTTTGTTTTGTAGTTAGTAATAACCAACGATTTTTACTGCTAGTTGCTGGCGGTTATTGCGCCAGAATTTTTCAGTGGTTTAGGTATGATTTTTGGTTCATTAATTTTTGAATGTATGAGCCACCAGAAAACCGCCATAAAATTTTGTTGACGAAAATTGGTCGCCGATAATTTACATTTCCTATGCGGTTTAAAAAATTTTTTTAAAAAAATTCCAAACCGTTGAAAAGTAGCTAAAAACTGCTAGAAATTACCACCGGTAATAGGCAATTTGCCTATAGTGTTTACTCGTTCCCGAACTTCCTCCCATCGCCCGACTTTCGCCTTTTGCCCGACTTCCGCCTAACTGGTGCCCATCATTAGAGTTCCACCTATCTCTGACTTTCGCCCATTGTCGGACTTATGTCCGTCATCAGACTTTCGCGTTTTGTTAGACTTTCGTCAAACCACTGCCCATCGATGGACTTCCGTCAGACTTTTGTCTGTTCCTAGACTTTTATCTATTGTTGAACTTCCATCCATTGCCAGACTTCCACCCATCTCCGAACTTCCGCCAATCATCGTACTTCTGAATGTTGTTGGAAATCTAATCGTAGCAGGATTTCCGAACGTCGCTGGACAGCTTCCACCCAGCCACCGCCCGTCGTCGGACTTCTGCCACTTGTCGGATTGACGCCCGGCCATCGGCCATCACCAGACTTCTGCCCGACCAACGATCATCGCCGAACTTCTGCCTGATCACCGACTAACATCAGAATTCTGACCAACTCTTTAAATTTTTTATAATTTCATCGTCTATGAGTTAAAAGATAGACCAAGCTTTGTAATTTTTCCAAGTACTAGTGAAACTATTTGATTTGGCTAGACTCAGTGGTTTTTCCCTTCTCCAGAATTTCCACGTCAAAAAGTTCTTATATTTTATCTCTCTCATTTATTACGTACAACACTAAAACACATTATTCTCTCACTCTACTACCGCGTATATTCTAGCTTGCAACATATATATTTATATTTTTTATTCAAATATCTTTTAATTTGACTTAAGCTTATATTTTATAAATTATATATCAAAATATTTTCCCTTTTGCTATTTATTTATTTGGGCTAAGGCGTCGTTTGCGGCAACTTTTATGCTGCTATTCAAAACAGTTTTTTAGTACAAAATTTTTAAATTTTTTGGAACATTTAGGTCATTTAAGACAAACTCACACACAACGCATATAAAAGACTCGAACTCAAGATCTCTTAGTTTGAAGCCAAAACTCTCAACTAACAAGCCAAAATAAGTTGGGTTAAAAAAATGTTTAATAAAAAGTTTATTTTAAAAAATAAAAAAAAATATCCCAAACTAAACCTAAGAATAAAGAAGAAAGTAATTTTTATTACTATTTTTTTCGACCAATTCGCTTGCTCTTTATTCCAGTTTTCACCAGCATCCCGCCGTCAAAAAATCGCGGAGTGGCCCGTACGAGGAGAGGAGGGCCAGCAGAGAAAGACGCAACGGCTCGGGGTCCCAACCAATAATATTTTGACAGCGAGCAACCCAAAACCACTCCGGTTTTGTAAAACCACCCCGAGACCCCCCATCTACCCAACATATCAAATCAAACTCAAACCTCCGTCCACTCTCGCTCATCAAACGCGCTCCCACCCTCCACTCCATTCTTCCACCATATCAGCCTTGCCTCATTAGGGTTTCGGTACCGAGAGAGAAAGTACAATGGGAAGGGGAAGGGTTCAGCTGAAGCGAATCGAGAATAAAATAAACCGGCAGGTGACGTTCTCGAAGCGGAGATCGGGTTTGCTTAAGAAGGCACACGAGATCTCCGTGCTCTGTGATGCTGAGGTTGCTGTGATCGTTTTTTCCAATAAGGGAAAGCTCTATGAGTTTTCCACCGATTCCAGGTGCTTCTCTCGCATTCCTCATCTTCCTTCCGAACAATTGATCGGGAACTCTTTTTTTTATTATTGTCGGGTTCTTTGTTTTTTTTAGATGTATATATGGCTTTGATTGTCTGATCTTGATAGTAGGTGGATTGTTGATGTGGCTTGAGTAGTTCAAAGAGCTCGAATATGGGGCTTAATTTGGATGGATATCTTTGGCTTTTCTGTGTGTTTCTCAATCCATTCTTCTCGTGAGTTATCTATTTCTGTCTCTTCCCACGTGGAAACAGGCACTAAATGAGGAAACTGCTTGATAAGAAAACTGCTCTAGTTTTCAGCTTTTGGTCCTCTTCTTAGCTGAGCTTGGCTTGATCGAGTTTGTTTCGAATAACTTCATATTTCTTTTTAAATTTGAGAGTGAAATAGTGAAACTTACGGATGTATCCTTTTCGGAGTTTGTAGTTGGAACAGGAGAGGGAAATGCAGGGAGAAGATAGATTCTTGAAGAGTGATACTATAATGACCCCAAGAAAAATTAAATTAAAAGAAATCTTCTGATCCTCTCATAGATCGACACATGAAAATATTATCCCAAAACAAAACTTTTTTCCTTAAATTGAATATTCCATTAATTTTATTTAAGAAAAATTCTCACTAATCATTAATTTTGTTTGTGTTCGTGAGAATTTATATTAATATTGATTAATGGTAATCATAATTGCAATTATTAGCATAATTACTTGACATTTTTTTATGAAAACCTTTTTTTTCAGACCCAGAATAGGAACCAGAAAGTTCTAAAATTAGGAAAAAAAAAACTTTATTTCTTTCTTCAATCTGGATATTTTATTTTTCCCTTTTTTTTTCCGAACCGCTTTTTCCTATTATAGGAACATGGGAGGCGAGAGAGACTCAGAGTGCGAGTCAGCTAGCGCCGTTTAAGACTTCTTTGGTGGGGAAGCCGTCGCACGTTATCAAAAGGCCACCACGGGCTCAACTTAACTAGGTTATTCTCATTCCTCGATCGCCGTGCCTTCCAGTTTGCCGTTTTCCTCGCTTGTTTTCTCGTTTTTTTTTTTTTGCTATTATTTTAGATTTTTTTCTTCTTCTTTGAATTTGTTCGAGTTCCCTGGTTGAATATTTTCGGTTCTGCTTTAATATTTCTTTTTTTTTTCTTCTGCTGCTTGAATTTAAAATTCCTTGACAATTTTCCCCTGCTTAAATGCATTGTTTGTTTATTACATATTCTTAATTTTATCACATATTAATTACAGATTAGCATATTTTATTGGGAGTTTTTCCTCCGATTTTTTCAGGACAATCTTCTGATTATATAAACTATAAAGCGTACGCCAAACGAGTTACATTTATAGCTTTACATTTTTTTCCTTTTTCTACTTCAATAATAGTACATATATAGCTTCTGTACCGTCTTCTTCACTGCTTGGTTATGCACACCATCTATCCTTTTCCATAACTTGGATTTTGGGTGGCGAGAGAACGAGTGATTAAAGTATATTGGAAGTCCACAATACAGTTTGTCTTCTCATTATCTTTAATGTGAATCTTAGTTATAAAATAATAACAAATAAGATAGTCATTCCTGAGCAACTTTAACAAAAATCTCTCCTCAAAAAGTAAGCGGTACTGATCATTGGAACAGTAATATTACCAAACAAATAAAATCACTTATATATTATGCTTAAAAATACTAACTTTGGGGGAAAATGAGGATGAACATCATATATTTTGATATAAGGTTTCGGTGTGAACAAGCTAGCGTACTTCTATTGCATAAAGGAATCTCCGTATTTATGGAATTTGCCATTTGTTTTCTTTTAGGCTTGTATCATATCCTATGGCTTATACGGCAAACGTGATACCTATGCAATGACGTGATGCATTTATATATATATGTGGTCGGGAGTTCGACGTACATTTATTGTGCTTGTGATTAAATTTTCGAGGACGCATGCGTGCATGTTCATTTATAGATGTTTGAGAGAATAGAACTATCAGGATAGAGCCCCTAAAAGCAAGTAAAACTGTTAGTACAGGCGTGTGTTCCTTGCGCTATATCATTGGATGTGTGGGGGAGCTGTAGGGATTACAGGAAAAAATTATGTGAAGAACTATGACGCAGTTTTGCTTTAGAAGGTAAAGATAAATGATCAAAGATAACGACATTTTAATTCTGAAAATATGGGACGATATAATCTTATTTTAGAATAAAAATGAAAATGTGTCCTCTTCTGTTTTATAATAGTTGTTTTGTAGTTATTGTTTATTTTCCCCAAAAAAAATAGTTATTGTTTACATGTCATATGAAATGTCGTATTTTGGTCATTTGTCTTTCACGCTTACCCATAAAAGCGCTTCTAACAAAAATTTTTTTGGGGTTACATGAGAAAACATTAATTGTGTTAGGAGCTTTTGATGTAAATCGTGAAGTTAAAGTAATCAAAAGAAAATTTTATTTTATTTAAAATATAAATTATTTATATAATTACTGTAAGACAACTATTTTATTGATTATTCTATAAAATGGTATTCAAAAGTCATTTATTTGTCCTAAAACAAAGTTTTTGCTGTATTTTAGTTTTTCAGTCAAATGTCATTCTCTTTTGATTGTGTGCTTTGACGCTCTTAAATTAAATTTGTATCAGAAAACTGGAATCAATGTTTTTTATTTGCGTGAGGTGATAAACTGGGCCAGAAGCTATTGATGCAAATTTTGTCAGTACAATATAAATTATAAAATATATAAAAAAAAAGACAAATGTATAGAAATTGATGACAATATAATTTTATCTAGGGAGAAAAATGAGTTTGAATGTAATTTTATAGTAAAAAACTGTTTCATATAAATATTATATAAATGTTTCATATTTTTGACAAAACGTTCTCTTCTTTTGATCATTTATTTTGTACATTCTACACAAATTTGTATTAGGACCTCCTGACCTAGGGGTTTTTTCTGTCAGGCCGTGGTGTTTTAAGTAATATTGGTCATGTAGATACTAGAGATGATTGAAAGATCAAGATTGTCTACTGGGTTCATCTCCCCTAATTTCTCTACCTTAAGACTTTAAACAAGATGTTTAATAATAAATTGGAGATTAGAGACAGGTCTCTTGTAGGTTATATTTACTCAGCTCCCCATCATAGTCGTTTGCAAAGATGACATTGATAGGTTGTAGATAAGAAGTTCCGTACACCTTTAATTTATACCTCCTCATCGGATTTCCCCCATATCGAAAGTGTCTATTGTAAATAAAAAGTTTTTGTATAAATCGAAGGTCTATTTCCCCGATCTATAAATATAAGATATATTTTCCCGATTTAAAAAATTTTGTCACTAAATATTTTTTATCGAAGAAATTCTCGTCAAATATTTGTTAATTGAAATCCTTACCTAACTCATCTGAAGTATGCCCTCCTCATTCTCTGGGTCTCTCATTTTCTCTAATATAATCATTAGTTGATCCTCCTGTATTGAAGGCCCCAGTAGCCTTTTCCAACTCCCTCCTCTCTCCCTCTCCACAGTTTGTCTTCTCGACGCTGCAACATTTATGTTGATGTGTGATGTATAATTTTCATCATAAATTAAGCACCGATTGCAAATATATTTTTAAGACAAAACCTTCATTTCTACTGGTTATTTGTAAAAACCATTATGGTAAATTCACTTTATAACGGTTGCAACATTATGATAGATTTTATGTCTACAATATGTTGGAAAAACTCTTGGGCTCCTTTCTTGAGGGTTGTCTTCTTACCTCTCTGTTTTTTACTTTCTGATTATTGTATTAGATAGGATTATTGGCTTATTAGATTTTTCTTTGAATGTTGTAGTTTTTTTATGTAGAGAACATTTGATCCTTTCAGGACATGTAACATTTTTTATTAATTAACGGATATGCTCATTTGTGAGTTTTAACAAAAAAAATGTATATTACTTAAGACATATTTGTGAATGCTTTGAAAAAATATATCAAGCCCTTTTATGTTTATGTAAATTATCATCTATGATGCACGGATAAAAAAATCTAATGCAAAATTGTAGGTTCATCACCTATGATGCACGGACACAGTGACACAGACACTAAAACACTTTTTTTGAATATATAAGACACGAGTATGGAGCAGACACGTCATTACATTTTTTTATATTGTTTATAGATATTAATGTAACATCATATTAAAAATGACAAACAATAATAAATGAATGACATGATAATTTGTCTAGTTTATAATATAAAATATTTAATACAAAATATCTAGTATAACCACAAAATATAAGCAAATAATCACTTACTACAACATCAAGCATTCAAGTTTCAACTATTAGGTTTAGCTTCACAGGTTTATTTTTTGCCTTCAATATCATCATCATTGAATATCATTCCTTCCAACTCTAGTTCATCAACAAAAAGATTTGAAATAGTTCATTGGATATCATATAATGAAAGTTGGTTCTTCTTTGTATATATTTAATTCTCAAGTACGTTCGCTAGTTCTTTCCCATGATATTTTTTTATCCTCTAATATAAATCACAAAAAATATATCTATTTAGTTCTATAGTTCTCTCATTCTCTCTCATAATTATTTATTGGATATCATATATTTATAATTAAAATAATTTTATCATAAAAAATTAGGACATGCGTGTCCTAGCCATGTCCAACAAGTGTTCCAGCTGTGTCGACGTCCGAAATATGTCCCAATCATGTCGGGTTAAATTTAAACATTATTTTAATCAGACATCTGTCTGCTATGTCCGGCATGTGTCCCAACCGTGTCGTGCACGTGTCTGTATCCAACACATGTCCGACACTACATTCTCTCTTCAAGAGATGTGTCGATGCTTTATAGCTCATCACTAATCCATCATATTTGTCAGAAACTCTATAAAATTGATTACTTTTTGTTATAAATCAATCATAAATTTATGTTGAATATGTAAATTTATACAAATTTATTGAAAATCAGCAAAAACAAAAACAAACAAAAAATAAAATTTTAAAATTTTACACCAGCAATTAAGATTTATCACAACCCTAAATCCAATAACACTTGATGTCAGTAATAACGAACTATAAAATTTATCAATAACAAATACTATGCAGTGAAAAAAAATTGTACATATTATTAATAACAAACACAATGTCGATAAAACTTAAATGTATGAATTTATATACTATACATGTTTTAATGAATGTGATAAACACTACGTAGTGAAAAAAAATGTTCATCACAATTAAAATAAAGTACATTCCTACATCAATCGATGTGGTGATTGCTCATCATTAGTATCATTATCCTCAAGAGTGGGGGACCTTTTTTATGCATACAATTGTTTTGTTGGTATTGTAATTTGTGGCTTCAAACATAATCAAATTAGGATTCTCTAGTTAAAACTCTATTGTCAGCTCTACTTTCATCATCTGACATTATGATTATCTTGGTTGAGTTTGAAACTTATGAGAGTCATATTAATGCACATTGGTGTGCATTTATGTATTAGGCATTTGCCTAAATTGTATGCCGCCTTCTTCATACATCATTATCTCCCTAATAATTAGACGTCTCTCCTTATCTCTAACCAAAACTAATAAAATATTCTATGCAGGCATAAAATTTAATATCAAATATAATATTAGCTTTTATAACCGTTTTGCTAATGTTAAGATGCATAATTTAAAGGCATGTGTCGTTACCCAACATGAATGTGAATTAATAAACTTATTCATATCATTATTCTTAATTATGTGTCCTTCTAGATATATCTCTACTTGTGTGTGTACTCTCTCTCTCTCTCTCTCTCTCTCTCTCTCTCCCCCCTATGTTGAAGGCTACATTATAAAAAAAGTAAGCACATTATAATAATGAATTAATTTGTTTATTAGTAGAATTTATGCTTAAATTAAGTTAATATGCAATCATAGTTAGCATTAAAAGATATTATTCCAACATAGTGTTTTGCCAATCCACCCACGTACGTACCTTCTCCATAATGCAGTATGGATGTGCGCTCATGATCATCGACCTTTTCAAGTACCTATGTTTCAATTGTTAATCGATCATTTGTAATCACAAAAATCTAAATATTCATTTGCGATTACTATTCACCAAACTAAGATGTCCTCAAAGTCAAACACCATTTTTGTAACTTTGCACACTTAACTTCAATTTAGAGGGACATGTTTTTACCACAGCGTCCCGACCACGCAAAAGAATAGTACCATGGTGCTAGTCGATAGGCGATAATGATGCGAAACTTATAAATATTAAAATATATCAAACTTTGAAAAAATAAAATGGTAACATGCACTTAAGGAAATAAGATAGAAATTCCACCAAAGTATATACTTTCATTACATCTCCCTCTCATCATGTTAAATGTCTCTCAAAGGCATCCATAGCTCTATCCAATATCGTTTTAGAATTTCAACCACTTGATTGGTGGTTTTAATTTTATTAAATACGTAATAATTTAGATTGTTAATATAACTTAAATAAACAAAAATTCTTTAATCAGCATCTAACCTATGAAACCCCTTAAATAAAAAAAAAATTGAACTCTTAAATATCTAGACACCTTTGTATAATAGTCAGAATTTTATTAAAGAAAATCCACAGTTAAGCGTGCTCATCCTGCTGGATAAATCCTGGGATGTGTGACCTCCTGACAAGTTACACAAATAAGACAAAATCGTGAGGCCCTTAGGTCAAAGCGGACAATATCTCGATATAAAGTTTAGGCTATTACAAATGATATCAAAGCAATGCATCAGACAAAATATGAGAACTTAGTGTCATACAAGATGAAGTGTTACGTCATGAGAGTCATCTCTTGAACTATGTATGAAACAAAGTCCTATGTGGAAGGAGTCATTACTTGAACTTGTATAGTCTACACCTATAGAATTTTATCTACCTGGTGGATGATTCTGTAATCCCTTAAGTAAAAAAAAAAAGCTAAACTCTTAAAACTTGGGGCGTCTTTTTGTGTAATGATTGAAATTTTATTAAAGAAACTCTACGGTTAAGCTTGCTAATCCCAAAGAAATCCTGGAATGGATGATCTCCTGAAAAGTTACACGAACAGGATAAAACTGTGTGACCCTTAGGCCAAAGCAGATAATATCTCGATAGTTATAAATTTGGAATATTACATGACCCACATTAAACGACTTGTAGGCCATTGTAAAAAATCACATTTTTATGCACATGTCCTCTAGTAGTCACATTTATAATTTTGTTTAAAAAAAAAAGATTAAATATTAGCGCATGAGTATAATAAATGATAAAATTATAGTAATAAAAGAGAATAGCGTAGAAGATTATAATGGATTAATATTTTTATAAAATAAATAAATTTGTTTAATGATAAGTAACACCAAAGTGTTGTAATGTTTTAGATAATAATCCCTTAAATAAAAAGAAGCTAAACTCTTAAATATCGAGGTGCTTTTTTTTGTAATGTTTAAAATTTCATTAAAGAAACTCCGCAGTTAAGCGTGCTCATCCCGGAGAAATTCTGGGATGGGTGACCTTTTAGGAAGTTACACCAACATGACAAAACTGTGAGACTATTAGGCCAAAACGGATAATCTCTCGATAATTATAAATTTGGGATATTATACAACCCACATTTAACGACTTTTAGGTTAATGTAATAAATCACATTCTATGTACATGTCCTCTAGGAGTCACATTTATAATTTTGTTTCCCAGCAAAAAATGATTAAATATTAGTGTATGAGTATAAGAAATGATAAAGTTCTATTAATAAAAGAAAATGGGGTAGAAGATTATAATTGATTAATAGTTTTATAGAATAAATAAATTTGTTTGGTGAGACATAATACCAAAGTGTAGTAATGTTTTGGATTATAATCCATTAAGTAAAAAAAATTTAAACTCATAAATATCACGACGTTTTTTTATGTAATTGTTGAAATTTTATTAAAGAAACTCTGTAGTTAAACATGTTCATTATGGAGAAATCTTGTGATGGGTCATGACCTCATGAGAAGTTATACCAACATGACAAAACTTGAGGTCATTAGGCCAAAACGGATAATATCTCGATAGTTATAAATTTGGGCTATTACATAACCCACATTGAATGACTTTTAGGCCATTTTAATAAATCACATTCTATGTACATGTCCTCTAAGAGTCACATTTATAATTTGGTTTCCCTCCAAAAAATGATTAAATATTTGCACACAAGTATAATAAATGATAAAGTTCTATTAATAAAAGAAAATGGGATAGAAGATTATAATGGATTGATAATTTTATAGAATAAATAAATTTGTTTAATGAGACGAAATGCCAGTGTAGTAATATTTTAGATTATAAATAAACATATATATAGTCATATGAAGTTAATTGCCGTTAGAAGTGTAGCTAGATTCTATTTCTTTCAACACACTGTAGTGATCGCACCTACATATATTATAAGAGCTACCTCTTAATGCAGACACCGCTGCTCATTGTCACCTTTCAACTCTTATATTCATGTGCATGAAATTTATATTCATTAATAAAGTAACAATTGTAACTCTTTTATTTTTCGATCTTGACTTATATCAAGCCTCATAATCCTTTGAATCACATTCAAATCTATTGAAGATACTTACAGTGTGGCCTCATCATAATTAAGAATTGTGTGGCCTCATCATAAATAAGAATCACAAAAACTTGTATAATTTTTAATTTTTCTTCTATCAAATATTTGACGTGACCATTAATAGGGGTGTCAATTTCGGGTCACGGGTCGGGTTCGGGTCAGACCCGGAACTGACCCGGGTTCAAACGGGTCGACCCTAACCCGACCCGGTTAGGTAAACGGGTCGTAAATGCGAACCCGGACCCGACCCGGCGGGTTACCGGGTTGACCCGACCCGACCCGGGAACTGTCTCGCGGAGCTGTCGCACAGGGTCGCCAGGTCGCGCGGGGTCGCCAGGTAACGATGGGATCGCGAGTCGCGACAGCGGGTGCACGCTGGCCGCTGGGGTCGCTGGTCGTGCGGGGTGGCGAGTGGCGACAGCAGGGTCGCGACAGCGGGGTTGCGCTGGGTCGCGACCAGTTGGGTCGCGCGGGGTCGCGACAGGCGACAACGGGCAAGGTCGCGCGACAGTGGGCAGGCTCGCGAGAAAGCGGGTTGGCGGGTTGACCCGGCAACCCGTCGGGTCAACCCGAACCCGACCCGTTTTTCAAACGGGTCGATTTCTGGAACCCGAACCCGACCCGTTTTGAAACCGGGTCGGGTCCAACCCGGATTTTTCGGGTCGGGTCCGGGTCGGGTTTTCGTGTCGTGTCAAATATTGACACCCCTAACCATTATGATGCATGCAAAGGCTTACATGATTTTTAAAAATTATAATACATTCTATGTCAACATGCATTCATTGCCATCATCATTTCTCAATACACAAGTTTGCGTAGATCTATGATGCACCGACACGCACACGGCGACACGGACACGGGACACGACTTTTTTTTAAAATATAGGACACGGATGCGGCGTGTACACGACATAATAATTTTTTAATATTATATATAGAAATGAAGGTGGCATTATATTAAAAATGATAAATAATAATAAATCAATTCAATGATAACTTGTTTAGATTATAACATAAAGATGTTTAGTACAAAATATCTAGTACAACCACAAAAAATATAAGCAAAAAATTATTTAGTATAACATGAATGTCCAACTACTCACTAGTGAAATCAAAATATCTCAATAATAAGACAACATGAATACAACAATATACCGGTTTGCCAGGGGTCCAACGGGGCGATGTCCCCTGGCGGGGTTCGACCTGCTTATTTTTAAAGTTTCTAAGTTGTTTGTATGGAAAAATACCGAGCGGTATCGAGCATGTATCGAGTGGTATCGAGCATGTGTCAAGCGGTACCGAGCATATACTGAGCGGTATCGAGCATGTGCCGAGCGGTACCGAGTATATACCTGGCGGTACCGAGCATGTACCTGGCGGTACCGAACATGTACCTAACGAATCAGACGATTTTATTATTTAATAACCGGACACGCATGTTCAGATTTAATTTTAATTTTTTAAATTGCGACACTCCAATGCCGTGTCGGACACGTGTCCATGCAGTGTCGGACGCGTGTCCGTGTCCGACACGTGTCCGACACTTCATAACCTCTTTAAGCAGAGTGTCGGTGCATCATAGGCTCAGATGAATAGCCATCTAGAAAATAAATAATAAAATAAAATCCTCCACTTTATAAATCCTCTTAAATTTAATGCATAGCCATGTAGAAAATTTAATGTTGTCATCCATAAATAAGTCTTATTATTGTTCTTTTATCAAAGCATATGATGACCACATATTTTTCATGCCTTTACTAATTAATTATATAGGTTAACAAATATAATATTTTTTATAGTCTCATTTAGTATTGATTATATCTTTTGATTTATTACGAAAATCTATCATAATGTTGAAAATATTTTTAATGATATTTATCATGATATGTACCAAATTAATTTGTGTTGTTGTAAAAATAATAATAATAATAATAATAATTTGTGTTGTTGTATCATATCAGTTTGCTAATATGGCAATTCCTAAATAACATTTTTTTTAATCTAATTATTGTCCTTCCCTAAATTAGATAGCCTAATATAAATATCTTCACCATAGATAAATATCTTTAATAATGGGATATCATTTGTTGAATCTGATATTTCTTTTCTGAGGAATTCCCACTAAAAGTTCTTCTCCCTCCTCTTATTTTCCGCTAATCCTACAATATAGAACACATCAACCACCTCTATCACAGATGCTCACTCCATAAATATTCAACTAGAGATTAAAAATATCCAAGAGGTTTTTACTACTCCTAATCTTAATTCAGTTGCTAGTCCTAATTCAGTCGCTACTTGCTAGAGCTTTCAACTAGCTCTACTCTAGCCATACTTACATATCTTAGTATTATTGGGCCTAGTATCAGTTTATTAGTTTATAATCCTGAATCACATACTAGATATTTAAATTTATCCGATATAAGGATGACACTCTTAAAATTCAAACTTCTTCATTTACTACCCCTTAAACATTTTAATAGAAGTTAAAAAATTTACAATTAAAGATCCCTTGCATTACTAGAAAGTTTTCCAAATTCTATGATCTTTATTATGCTTCTCATTAGAAAATTAAATACTTGTTGCGAGCTAGAATATACGCGGCGATAGAGTTAGAATACTACGTCTTAGCATTGCACGAATTTCCAGCTCACACACAAAGAACACAGGATTTTTTACGTGAAAAATCCTTAAAACAGGAAAAACCACGGGGCCTAGCCCAGTTGAAAAGATTTCACTAGAACTTGAGTTGGTTACAATGGGTTGACTCGCCTCTGAGGGCAATCAGATTACAAGTAACAATTGTACAATAGAAGTCCGGGTGTCGGGTATTGGTCTGGCAGAACTTCGGGCCTTAAATGATCATCTGGCAGAACTCTAGGCCTTAGATAATGATCAGGCAGAACTCCGGGCCTTAGATGAATGTCTGACAGAACTTCAGGCTTTAGGTGAAGGTCTGGAGAAGCGTAGGACGTTCGGCGAAGGCGAGGGCCTCAGGTGATGGTCCGGTAAAGCACAAGACGTCAGGTGGTGGTCCGGTGGAGCACAGGACATCATGTTGTGGTTCGGTGGAGCACAGGGTGTCAGGTGGTGGTCCAGTGGAGCACAGGGTGTCAGGTGGTGGTCCGGTAGAGCAACGACGTTAGGCGGTGGTTCGGTGGAGCAACGGCGTTAGGCGGTGGTCCGGTGGAGTACAGGGCGTCAGGTGGTGGTCCGATGGAGCGACGACATTAGGAGGTGGTCCGGTGGAGCACAGGGCGTCAGGCGGTGGTCCGACGGAGCGACGACGTTAGGCGGTGGTCCGGTGGAGCACAGGGCGTCATGTGGTGGTCCGACGGAACTCCGGCGGTGGTCCGGCGAAACTCCAGCGGTGGTTGAGGAGGCTAGGAAGCAAGAGCGATCTCCGATCTTTCTCTTTTTTCCTTAGGCATCAGGAGTCCCTCTTTCAAGAGGAGAGGGGGCTCTATTTATAGATTTTGGGAATGGCATGACCCGTAAATAGGTGGAGGATCAAGTGTAAGTTGGGAGTGGTTGGATGGACGACCGATCTTGAATCCCTTGATTATGAACCGTTCAATGGACATTTGAGTGTCGTAGCGATGTCGGAATTTAGTGATCTTGGGTTCGTTGGATTCATCTCGTCGAGACGCTCGATTCGACTATAAGCTTGTTATGTTTGGAAGTCGTTTGGTAATCCAAATTGTGGTTTGAACCTTCCAACAGCGCTTCGGGTCCTTGATTTAGACCCATTTGGGCTTGGATTGGGTCGAATTTGGTGTCGTTGGGTTCGTATTTCTGAGACGCTCAGTTCGACTATAAGTTTGTTGAAATCGGAGTTCAGATGCTCCTGCTTTTAATTTTGGAAGTTTCCAACTTGATTTTGCTTTGAGATTCGTGCCCGATCAAGATAATTTTTGGATGATGTATCAATACTAATTTTACTCTCTTTCGTAATTTTTTTTTCATTTTACATATTTTGCTTTTGTGTTGGCTTTTTGTGACATCCTTTTGTAATGTTACTTTATTTATTAATAAATATTCTATTTAATTTTTTTCTTGATTGCAATCTAAATGTATAATTTTGAATGTAAGAATATGTGATGATAATCAAATTAAGAGTGTTATCCATATTACTCTAATCAAAATTATTTTAGAAGCTCCATATAATATGAATATGCTAATCTACCATATGCGCAACATCCAAATAATATTATAAATGTTAAAAAATCACTAGTGATCTAATAATAGTTATTATTATTGAAAAATATGTGTTTCTTTGACGTGTCAAAGATGATAATGCGATCCTCCTGCAAACTCTTTAAGTCGTCAATCAATGGCCTTAAAAGTACATTGATGTTTTTTGCTTTAGTAAGGGATGTTCTTACTAGATATTTGCAAGAGGATGTATCTTGGTGTATGCTTCTTCTTGTTGATAAGACTAGAGAGGGTGTTGAAAATAAACTTAAATTATTGAGGTCAACCATAAAGTCTAAACTCTAGAGGTTTTAGTTTTAATAGTAATAGATATAGTGGGGTGATTGTAACTTTGGACGGTCACATGCATCATTGATAAGAGTACATGTTTTAGATATCTCGAGTCTATTTTCAAAATGATGGTGAAATAGATTGTGATATTATTAGTAGAATTCAAATTGGATGGTTGAAGTGGAGGAAAACATCTATCTTGTTTTGTGAAAGGAAAGTGCCCCTCAAGCTTAAGGGAAAACTCTATAAGATGGTGGGGAGACTTGAAATGTCTTATTGTGCAGAACATTGGCCATTAAAAGAGAAGCATAAAATTAAGTGTTGCAAAGAAGAGGATGCTCAGGTGGATGAGTGGCTTCAGCCTTATAGACAAACACTACAGGAAAATCAACGTTTACCGACATAAAATGATCAATTTCCGGAGGTTTTGTAAATTTTCGGGTGCTTTCCGACGACAAATTTGCTGCCAGTAAAACACGCGTGGGAAAAAAATTTGCGGCTGTATTTTCTAGCCGCAAATTTTTCCGGCAGAAAAAAGCCTCCGAAAAATATCAAAATTTAATTTTAAAAAAAATACCTACCCATCCGAGCTCCTGCCCTGCCCGCTGCCCGAGCTACCCTGCTTGACCGGCTGCCCGTCTGCTGCCCGGGTGCATGTCTAGCCTTGGATTCGAACCAAGTCATGTTTGCTAAGTATAACTCCGCCCAACCATTATGCTGTGAGGGAAAATGTGTTAATATGCTTATTATTTTTTATTTAAACTATATTATATGAAAATTATAATTTAAAATAAAAATAAAATATTAAAGTTAATAATTAATTAAATATCTTATTAAATTAATAATTAATTAGATTAAGTTATTAAATTAATAATTAATTAACATTAACTAATAATTATTATTTAATTAAAGTCGCTAGAAAAATTAATCAAAATTATAAATTATATTAGGAAAAGCCACCGAAAACTCCACCGGAAACAAAGCCATCGGAAAATCGCCGGTAATTTTTTTGAAAAATTAGGCAGTCAGAAAGCCACCGGAAAATTCCGCTGGTAATTGACGATTTTCCTGTAGTGAGAATGTGAAATGAGTATATACGTGAAAAAGCTAGAGTAGCTCTAGGGAAGATAAGATTAGATAGTACTATCGCCTTCGATCGTTTGGTTGCATAAAACGTCGGCCTTCTAATGACCTGCTTAGGAGAGTAGATGTATTAGATTTGACCTACATTAAGAATGATAGAGGTAGACCTAAAAAGACTTGGTTAGAAAATATTAGAAATTACATTTTTTATTAGATTTAAATAAGGCAACGAAGAAAAAGGATTCATGTAGTCGACCCCATGTATTGGCTAAAGGCTTTATCTTGTTGTTGATGTTGTAGCGTATGCTTGTTCAATTCACATATTTGCACATTATCTAGTTATCCAAAAACAATAGTATATGATCAAAATATTTCTAAGCTGCACATTCATTAAGATGAGCCCCCGAACTGTTCATCCAACAAGTGGTTTTTTATTATTTCATGTCATATCATCTATAGTTTTTCTAGACAATTAAAGCCTTTGAGGTCTAAGTGTAAGTGGGAGATAACACAACACTTCATATGGAACATCCGATAAAAGTCTTCTATAGCATCTTTCTTAGGTATGTATCTGTTAGAATTCATAGAATTTGAGAAAGGTAAAAATACCTTCTAATTATTATACAAAATTATCCATATTTATAGATCTATACAAGATATCTTAATAAAGAAATAAATAATTTCTAATTGATACATAATTGCCTCAATATAATCCTTCCTAATTCAGCTACTCAAATATAGAAGGATATTGTCGTGATCCAGGTGAGCCTCCCACGGATTCTCATCCTGACCGTGGGATCAAATGCCAATGGATGACTGAGATTTTGACACTCCCCCTCAAGCTGGAGACCAGCTTGCAATTACTCGCTCAGAGGTAGAGCTGCATTGGTTATGGATAGGATATCAACCACCAGAGAAAGCCGACAATGAAGGCCGATGATGGAAAACTATCCTCAAAATTCTGACAATTAAGGCCGGTTGTGGGAACTTGTATTCAGGAGCGGAACCGGCCCTAATTTTCAGGGGGGGGCAAATTTATAAGGCATATATGTCGAGGGTCCAAAGAGATAGCGCTCGACTCGAGCTCGACTCGTTTAGAAAATATCAAGCTCGAGCTCGAGATCGAGCTCGATTAGTGGGCTCGAGCTCGACTCGTTTAGAAAATATCAAGCTCGAGCTCGTTTGAGAAGCACCAACGCATGTGATGGGTATTATTATAAATATAATATATATAATTATATCGAGTAGCTTGATAAGCTTTCAAGTCGAGTTAGGTTGAGCTTGAACTCGAGCTCGTTTATCATTTGAGCTCGATTGTAGGCTCGCGAGCTCGTTAATGAGTCGAGTTCGAGCCGGCTCAAGAGTCGGCTCGGCTCTTACACGCCTAAGCACAACAAACCAACTGTAGAATTTGTTGCTTTATTACACAAATAATATATAAATTTTAAATAATATTATTTATGATGTAAAATTGTCATTTTTGTTGCTTTATTACTCAAATGATTTATAAAAATATCCAAATGTATTAAATTAGTTGATTTTCAAGACATCTGCTCAGCTCTTTGTAAAAGCTAAAGCTTTTTTCTCTTTCCCCGCTTCTCATTTCTCATATGGAAGCCATGATGATGAAGTCTTCTCTTATGCTTTATGTTCTTGTCCTGCTTCTTAGCTTTGCATTGGTTCAAGCACGAGATGGAGAGATTGCTCCGTCGCCGACAATGGAGAACGGAGCTGCTGGGTTTTTGTCGGAGCTCCTCTTATATCCTTTGCCCCGTTTGCTAGGACTAGGCTGACATCGGATGATCGGAATGAAGGGGCAGAGAAATTATTTTTTTGGGGGAGGGGGGGCAACTGCCCACCCTCACGCAGTCACGCTAACGTGCCATGCAGGTCGGCGGCGGGATGAAGAGGCTTAGAGGAAAAAAAAAATTCAGGGGGGGGGGGGCAATTTCCCCCCCCCCCCCCCCCCCCCCCCCCCCCCCCCCCCCCCCCCCCCCCCCCCCCCCCCCCCAGGCCCCCCCCCCCCCCCCCCCCCCCCCCCCCCCCCTCCCCCCCCCTAACGTGGTTCCGCCCGTGCTTGTATTCCTCAGAATTCCAGCAATGAAGGCCGGTGATGGGAACGTCCTCAAAATTCCGGCAATGAAGGCCGGTGGTGGAAACTAGTATTCCTCAACATTCTGGCAATGAAGGCCGATGATAGGAACCTGTATTCCAACAATAAAGGCCGGTAGAATGAGTAATATTCCTCCAAATCCTGGCAATGAAGGCCACAACCACAAAACAGAGGGCACGCACGGTTTGGACTTACTCGACTCTCGTTCGATGTCCTACGGCAATGAAGGCCGCTGGTGCAAAACAGAGGGCACGAGCTGTTTGGATCGCACGACTCCAACAGCAATGAAGGCCGCTTTCTTCTCTCTGCTTTCTTTGATTTGTATATCCCAGGCGATTCCAAAATAAGATCCCTTTGATCTTAAGTTACGGCAATAAAGGTCGATTTCTTTTTTTTTTTCTTCTACAATAAAAGTTGAAAGGCCTTTTTAATTTTAAATTGAACCTTACTGGACCGGACCGATCCAAAGCTGATCCAAAGCTCGGCAAGGACCTGCACGCAGGGAGCCACTAGCTCGGAGTCTTCTTGCTTCGCAGGAGGCTTCTTTGACTCCTTCGTATTCTTTCTTCCTGTCTGATTGGGCTCCCTGCCTGTTCGACTCAGCTCCTTCGGTGCTCCTCCCTTCCTGTCAGGTCGGATCGGGATACTTGCACCGCACGGTTCCGCATAGGATGCTCACCACGAGAGTTTCAGTGTCGTCCTTCGGGTGCATCGTAGGAGGTGCTTCTTCGGCTCCCTTGTGGCTATTCAACAAATCCTTCAATGACTTCTCCCTTCTGACGAATCGGAAGGTACAATGCTTCTTCACTCCTTCATCTCCTACGTGGCTGTTTGTCTAGGTTCCTTCAACAATCTTCCCTTCATATCGGATCGGGATGCTCGCCACGTTCTGCACGGTTCCGCCTCTCCAGCTGCAAGCGGGAGCCTTGGTGTCGTCCTTCGGTTTCGACAACCGGTCGGCTTCTTCGTGTCGACACTGGATGAGGCAGTCACAACTGGCTTCTCCAATCGCAAGCGCCGCACAGTTCTATCTTCTGATCCCTTTTTCTTCTTTCTTTTTGTCCTTTGGCGATCTACGATTTCTCTTCCATGGCAATAGGATTCGGATCCGGTCGACTTCTTCGTGTCGACCGTGGATGAGGCTTCGGGTTCGTCTTCCGTTAGGCTCCGGCAAGATCACTTCCCGCAAGCGGTATTTCTCGGACACGATCTTTCTCGCTCGATCGGCAGCAAAGGGACGGGAGCTCGCTCGTGCGGTATCTCCGCTTTCTTCTCGGCTTCTTTTTCTCTCGGATTTTTCTTTTTCTCCTCCGTTGATCTAAGATCGTCTTTCAACGACAATTAAGGCTGTTGGCTCTGATACCATGTTAGAATTCATAGAATTTGAGAAAGGTAAAAATACATTCTAATTATTATACAAAATTATCCCTATTTATAGATCTATACAAGATGTCTTAATAAAGAAATAAATAACTTCTACTTGATACATAATTGCCTCAATATAATCCTTCCTAATTCAGCTACCCAAATATAGAAGGATATTGGCGTGATCCAGGTGAGCCTCCCACGGATTCTCATCCTGACAGTGGGATCAAATGCCAATGGATGACTGAGATTTTGACAGTATCATTATTATCTACATATCAAACCTTTCAATATATCATTATACTCTTTATAAAATAAAACACAATAATTCTTCCATATATGCATTTTTCATAATCAAGATCAAGAGCATCATCATCTTTTTGTTTTGATATATGTATTTGTTGGTATTTTGTTTTCTTCAGGTAAAATTGGTTTACTTACAGATAGATATCAACATGATGTTTATTAATTACATCAAACTCAAGTTTAATATTTAGAAGTTAGGAATTAGTTGATAACTTCAGTCTTAACACTAGCCACTAATTGTTGGTATGCATCTTATTGATTGCTTTTGAATTTGGCTGCTCAATTGAATTCATGCCTTCAAATCAAATTCTTTTATTTTGTAATTTTAGGCGCGTCGCATCCATACTTAAAGCTAAATATGACCCAATATGATCTTCTTCTAGAACCACTGATTAACGGATATGTATAGTTTCATCAAACACTACATGAAATTCAGGCATTACCGGCGGTCCTATAGCCGCTGGTATTACCGGCAGTTAAACTAGCGCTTAGAGTACCGCCGGTATTAACTGGCGGTTTATCCGGCGGTTTTTAATAAACCACCGTTGAAATTAGCGGCTTATCATAGCCGCCAGAAGTTTAATATAACTGCCGGTAAATACTGGCGGTCACCGACGGTTAGGCTGCTGGTAAAACCAGCATTTTTTACGGCCGGTAAGTCGCCGGTTAACCGGCAGTCACTGGCGCTATGACCGCCGGAATTTATTGGCCATTTATGCCGCTGGTAAGGTTAACCGCTGGAAATTGACCACCGAAAATCATTTCCTACGCGGTTTATACTGGCAATTTACTAACCGCCGGTATTTTATGAAATCGCCAGAAATATAATAGGAACCGCCGATAATTCCTTATTTTCCTGTAGTAAAAATAATGGCATTCATTACAGTCCACCACAAATCCTTTTTTGTATAAATAAGTCTTGTCATCATAAATAATAAGAAATTTTCTATTCATACATTTACATCATAGACATGATTTTTCACTATTCTTACCATTTGTCTATATAAATATTAATCCAAAATCTCATGTTTTTTGTTATTACACTATTAGGCAAAAAAATAGATTTGGTAATTAAGGGGCCACTTTGCGATAACTTTTTTGTTTTGTTTTTAATTTATTTTGTTTTTGTTTTTTAGATTTTTTTAAACAAAGCAAGTTGTTTTTTAGATACACAAAATAACTTTTAGGCATATCTACTTGCTTTTCTTTTTTTATTTTATAGATAAAAATTACCCAGGACATTATTTGTCAATGACCACTACCTGTCATCACCATCTTATACAATATATAATATGAAAACAATAACAATATTTATTTGAGATATCAAATAAATTTTAGTTTTATATTAAAATATAAATAAAACAAAACTAAAACTAAAAATAAAAAGTACGTGATCATAAATAGTCATTGAAGTTATCCACCTCAATGCCATTTCTATATATCATTTCTTACTTGATGAAATTGGTTAGCTTTCTCCATTCATAATAAGATTGTGGGAAAACATAAAGCAGTTTGAACGATAGAATGAATAACGAATGCTTACGAAAAAATTATGTCATTATATTCTGATACGTACATTTCGTGTTTAGATATACGTTTGGATGTTTTTTAAACATGCACACTCTCTCTCTCTCTCATGTAACAATTCATATGGCAAAATGGGGTGAGATTGTGAGACATGTAGTGGTGTAATTTAGTCAAGCCAACTTGTAAGTCTATTCATTGGGCTTGACTTGATAAATGTCTTGTGAGCTGAGTTAAATAAGCTTACGAGCCAAGTTTCAGTCAGTCCTAACTCAACTTATTAGCTCATGAGCTGACTCGTTTAAAATTTATTAATATAAAATATACTTTAAATATAATAAATTTAATAGTTTTAATATAAATTAAGTTGTAAGAAATATTCCAAATTTTTATTTAACTTCCTTATTTCAAGTGATTTTTTATTACTACTTATTTATTTTTTATTCTTTTTATAATGTAATTATAATGACAGTTTGAATTAGAATGATCTTTTCTATTTCTTAATAATGAGCTGACTTGTGAGCTAATTCAAACTTGCAGCATAAGCTCAAGTTTGATTAATAAGCTCAATCCTAGAGTGGCTCGAGCTCGGTTCAACTCTTTTACACCCATACTCGTCTAGTTGTGATATGTTGATTATGCATCATGAAAATGTGATATTTCTTGCAGGTGAGATTTAAATCATTGATCTCACCTTTTAAATTTTATGGCAATACCACTTAATTAAAGGGCAGTTGTGATTGAAATGTGGTGCTAACTTACCACCACCTATATATCAAGTTTTCCCTATATATGATATATGAGCATACACATATTGGTAATAAATAAATTCATTATGAGTGTGGAAAGTATTGCACTTTCAAGACTAATATTTCAATTCTTAATTTAAATCTATGCAACCTGTCATGTAAGGAGAGATTTTTGTATGAGCTTAGTTAGAAAAATCTTGTGTGCTTTGTTGAGTTTGTACTTAGTACGTATTTGAGCAATATTGATACTATACTAACTAATAACCAGAACAATATTGAATTAAAACACAAGGAAATTTGGAGTTAAGCCCACAGAAAAATGTATCATATATAAAAGAGAAATTTATCTTGTTTATAAGGACGTATAGAAAATAAAAATTATGATAATTTAGTTCTCATGAAAATTCGCATAGAAAAATGTATAAAAACCAAAGAATGAATTAAATGAAATCATGATAATTTTGTTCTCATGAAAATTCTCATGATTAATATTTTTTATGTTTGTAGCATGGAGAAAATTCTTGAACGGTATGAGCGTTATTCATATGCTGAAAGAGCGTTATTTTCCAATGAGGCCAACCCCCAGGTACATATGGAATTTTTTTTTGGGGTAATTTATTTATCATCCTTCTCTTTTTTGAGAGGTTTTCATGAAATATTATTTGCACATTTAATGCTGGCTTCTGCATGCACTGGATGAGTGCTAAATCCATGCAAAATTTGCCTAGCTTGTGATAAAAAAAAAAAAAAAATTCCTTGTCAATTAAATGTTCTGAATTTTTTTGTTAAATTTAACATTTGAGTTGGATTTTATATTCTAACCTTATTAGCATGCTATCTGAAACAGAACGATAGATTCAAACATTTCCTGTTCATGTAATCGGAAAAAAATGCATGATGCAAAATGTATTATTGTATGAAACTCTAGCATCGTAGCAAATTACAACATAGCTACATATACCATGTTGGAGATTTCACTATCATGTTTAATTTTCTCGCACCAATTTTAAAATATATCAATTGACATAACATTGATTGTGTCAAATCATAATTTTGAACATGCTAACAAAAAAGTTTGAATATAGAAAATAAATGCAGTCCGAAGAGATATTAATCTTTTTTTTTTTTGTTCTTACTTACAAAACATTTCTTCATGTTTTGCAAAATAATGATACTTTTTTTTTGTTAAAATCCATAGAAGGGCTTACATGTTAATACAAAAAAGATATTGCAAATCATTAAGGGGATCAAACGCTCACTACACACTCAAACAGCTACAATCATAAAGAGAAAAAAAATCCTACTAGCATAAGATCCCAACTACAGTACATAGTAAAAGAAAATAAAGCGGGAGGCAGTAGTCGGACCCAAAAAATAAGCCATAACTTAAATAGTCTTTAAAATCCAGATAAACATCCATGCCCAAAAAATCAGCCATAGCTTGGAAGTCTTGATCATCCAGGCATAAACTCATAACCTGCAAAAAATAAACAAAACTGCCCCACAAATACCAAATTATAATAATGACATAATAAATAGAACTATTACCAACCACGGATACATTCCAAAGGATCTGATAAAAGTTTTGCTGAGAAGTACCGCCAAACAGCCAACCATCCAGCCAACAAACCCAATATTGTGGGCAAGTAAAAATAAAATAGAATATATAGCAGACCGACATCAGAGCAAGACCAACACAGGATAGAGTTAACAACTGGCATCAAATTCCATAGATATATAAACAGGGGTGAATTAGCTAACCACCCAAGAAGAGGGCTAGTTGGGTAGCCAGATAATAGAGGAACTAAGCAATAAGGAAAGACACATACCTCAAACAAATACCAAATAAAACTAAATTAAAGGTAAAACGGGAGGAAGCTTGCAACGGACTACCTATAACAGGCCCACAAGAAACCCAACCAGACACCGCCAAAAAATAAAACTTCAATGGCCACAAACTAGCAAAAAGGAGATGCAAAACAAGAGTAAAAACCAACATAGGCACACATCAAAATAAACAAAACAAACCAAACCAAACCAAATTTAAATTCTCAAATAAGGTAAGCCAGCCTTGTCCAACTTGATAAGCCCCCTTAGCAGACAAATCCTAGAAGGATTCTAACTATCTGCCAAATTTGGCGGCCAATCAGTACCCGAGTTTGCCCCACGAAAGATATGGGTAAGAGAATAATTAAACTTACTAAGACACTACTTAATCTCTTTGATGAGATAGAAATTATCTGAGCTACCGGCATTAGAATTATTAATGATAAAAGTTAAAAGCCTGGCACAATCTCCAACTGAATATCAAAGATAGCCAAAGAGTAGCACATGTTTATGCCATAAGAAAAACCCTTGAGCTCAGCAGTGATCACATTGCAATAGGTTAACGAACTACTAAAAGCCAAAATAACATTCCCCAAATGATCTCTAATAATCCCATCACCACCAGCTGACAAGTTATTAATGGAGCCATTAGTATTCATTTTACAAAAAGGAAAACAAGGCTTAATCCACCTCACAATCCTTTCCTTCTTCTCATGATTCTGATCAGCACAAATGTCAATACCAAAACAATGAGCAGTACTTTGACGCTTATGAAAACTTTTGGCAGAGATAAGGTTAACAGAATGTAAATGCAAGATTTTATCTTTCACCTTAACAATGATGCACCTATAATCCATCCTAATGTCTTTATGTTTAGAGTCATTCCTTTCCATCCAAAGGAACCACATAATAAGAATGGGAATCAGATTTTTAATATGATGACCTTTGATAGGGGAAGACCAAGAAAGTAAAATAAAGGTAATATGACTATCATAACTGAAGAAGTCAATATTAAACATCCCATAGAAACACCACCAGATTTTAATGGCAATGGCCCCATGAACAAACAGATGATCCATAGTTTCAATATTGTAGCAGCTTTGGCAATTTGAAGGAATATAAAAACCTTTTTGACACAATAGAATATCAACTGACAGCCAGTAATGGAGAACTCTCCAAACTAAAATATAATAGGACATAGATGTATTCTTATGCCAAATAGTAGTAAATAGAAAAGATTTCTCATGAGTGGTTCTAAAATTATTGCACACATTCTTCAAAGCACATTTACCAAAATTAGACAACTTAAATAAAATATAATCCACACTATGCAATTTTAAAGAAATTCATAAAATTATATCAACTAAATTATCAGGAATAAACTCTAGTAGTTTGTTAGCATTCCAATTGCCATTCTCAATGAAACTATTCACCTTAATAGATGCAAGAGTGTGAGACTTTAAATAGTTATCAATAGAGTATGGGCCACTCCAATTATCTTTCCAACAAAAGATATAACCTTGTCCCACACCCCATTGAATATTCTATTCAGCCTCCCACTTGATAGAGCAAAGCATTTTCCACACCCTGGATTCAGAGCCTTTAAAATTGCATAAAAGAGGATGAATACCATGACAATATTTGTGCATCATGAAATTAGCCCATAGTATTTTCTTGGATCTAAAGAAAAACTAAAGCTTGTGAGAGAAAGCATGCGTCATATCAACCAAATTCTTACACCCAAGCCCCCCATTCATAAAAAATGTCGGAGATATTCTTCCAAGAGGACCAACAAATATAAGAACTGTTGTTCTTAGAACAAAAAAAAATATTGAACAGCCTATTCATACGAAGACAAATGGTTAACGTAGGTTGAATAGTATGAAAATATAAATAGGTAAGGAACTCAAGATGCTTTTAATCAAACAAGCCTGCCACTAAAAGAAAGAAAATTAAAAGCCCAGGAAGAACGTTTTTTTTTTTAATTGAAGTAAAAATATCCTCAAATAGGTGAGACATCTTCTTACATTTATAAAGAGGGGTACCCAAGTACTTAATAAAAAGATATTTGGAAGTAAAGATAGTTGCACTGGATAGCATTAATCCTAGACTGATTCACTCTTTTACCCACAATAAAATAGCTCTGATCTTTATTAATAGTCAAACCACTAGTTTTTTGAAACTATACAGTACAGGAAAATCATCAATTACCGACGATTTTTTTCAACGGCTTACCGGCGGATAATTTTCCAGCGGATTTCAAACGGCCCAATTCTTCAGAAAAATTCCCAACGGTTTTCCAGCGGCTTTCCGTGAAGTTTCCGGTGGCTTTTCCGGCGGTTCGTAGTAATTTTTGATTAATTTTTCCGGTAGCTTAATTAAGTAATAATTTTTAGTTAATTTTAATTAATTATTAATTTAATAACTTAGTCAAATAAAATATTAATTTAATAACATATTTAATTAATTATTAACTTTAATATTTAATATTTAATATTTAATATTTAATTTTTAATTTTTAATTATAATTTTTGTATAATATAGTTTAAATAAAAAATGATAAGCATTATAACACATTTTCCCTCACAGCATAATGGTTGGGCAGACTTACCAAAATGGACTCAGTTCAAATCCCGGGTAAGACGCTTGCCCGGGCAGCAGGCAGGCAGCCGGTTAAGCAGGGCAGCGCAAGCAGGCCTCCTGGAAGGGCAGCGGGCAGGGCGGGACACTACAAGAAAACACGAGATTACCATCGGACTTTCCGGCGAAATTTTCTGTGTCGGTAAATACGGTGTTTGTACCGGCGCATAATGCGAAGGAATAATAACGACGTTTTTTCCGGCGCATAGTGCGACGGAAAATTTGCGACGTCCAATGCGCCGGTCGTAACGTCGGAATATAACAACATCATTCTTACCGGTGGACTTTACGGCGGAAAATGTCCGGCGCATTTACCCGCGGATATTACGACGGCTATTTTAAACTCAACGACTTGTAATCGGCGCAAAATGCTTTGGAACACATTCCGGCGTCTAGGATGCCGGAAATTCCGCCTGCGAAAGCCCTATTTCCGAACGCGAGCCCGTCTGGCTGCTCATTTCATTCAATCATTTCTCTCGCATCTCCGATGTCTCCCACGCCGCCCCAGCGTCACCCACCGTAGATCGCCGTCGCCGAGCTTTGTAGATGTTCACCGGACGTCGCCGACGATCACCGCCTTCGTCGCCGGCGATCACCGCCTTCGTCGCCGGCGAAAGCCCTATTTTCGATCGTGAGTTTTCGCCGCCTCCCGGTTTCGTGGATTGTAAGATTTTTTTTATTCATGTTATTTCTTTTTAGACATTTGATATAGGATGCATATTGTAGATGTTTTTATGTTGAAAAAATATTCAAAATCAATTTGGATTCATGCCGGGTAGGTCTATTATGGAAGCCATACATTTTTGAAAGGTTTGATGGAGAAATATAGAGAGAGTAAGGAGGATCTACATATTATTTTTGTTGATTTAGAGAAAGCATATGATAAAGTTTCAAGAGGAGTGCTATTGAGAGTTCTTGCAAAAAAAAATAGTTAATAACGCTTATATTCAATGTTTTTTTGTTTATAAACTTTTCAAAATCAATTTGAATTCATGCCGGGTAGGTCTATTATGAAACCCATACATTTATTGAGAGGTTCGATGGAGAAATATAGAGAGAATAAGGAGGATCTACATATGATTTTTGTTGATTTAGAGAAAGCATATGATAAAGTTCAAAGAGGAGTGCTAGTGGGATATCTTGCAAAAATATGTATGTATGAGCTATTACTTGTGTTAAAATCATTGATGTCAATCTAAAATTGAAATGAAAGATCGACAATTTGTGCCCCCTCCAAAAAATTTCTTGCTCCACCACTACATACAAACTAGTATATGATTTTAAAGTCGATTAGAGTTTTCAAAAATTTTGCCTATGACTTAAAACACATTCTAAGACTTATTAGGTATAAGCTTAGTCTCTGACTTCATAAGATATCACTTAAGGATTTAGGCCTAGTCCAATCTATGAATTTTAAAGTTGACTATAATTTTTTTAGGTCTAGCCTATGGTTTATATTGTAAACAATTACTATTAGAGGCAATGCTTTAAAGGCTTTAGCATTGAGGATCCTAATCATATGGTTCAACATCATTCACAAAAGAGGTTAATAAACCATCATAATTTCTCAGGTTTCCAACGGATTTGGTGTTGGAAATGTGACGAAAACGACGATACAACGAATCGGTGCAATCATGCCGGCGTTTTTTGTCCGCCAGAAAAGGTCGGTGGCAAATGCACCATAGCTTTAGTTACGGCGCACCTTATAAACGTCGAAAAATATTTTTCGACGCTCACCAAACCGGCGTACCAAAATCCGACGGAAATGCGCTAGAAACCAAGGCCTTCCGTCTGATTTTACGTGTTGCCGGCGGATATGGTTCGCCGGTAATACCGTGTTTTCCTGTAGTGGGAGCTGGGGCGGGCATGGCGGGAGATCGGGTGGGCAGCGTGGGCAGGCCTCCTAGCGGGAAGCGGGCAAGGAGGACAGCCGGGCATGGCGGGGGTGGCTAGGCAGTCGGGCAGTTTTTTTTTTTAAATTAATTTTTCGATATTTTTCGGTGGCTTTTTTTTGCCGGAAAACTACCGAAAATATTTGCCTCCAAAAAATACCGCCACAAATATTTTTCATACGCATGTTTTACCGGCGAAAAATTTGTCGTCGGAAAGCTGCCCGAAATAGATCATTTTCCACCGGAAAATGCCACCGGTAATCATTAATTTTCCTGTAGTAGTAATAGAAATTTGAAGAGAATCTTAAGATTTTTTAAAGCTGCATACGAGAAGATAATAGCAAAATAATGATACTTACGTTGCACATAAATACTAACTTCATTGTTATCTTACAAAACATGAAGAAATGTACATCTTATAGTCCAATTAGAAAGTGTAGCATTATATGAATATTTTGCATCTTGACAATTAGATCAAACTGTCTCAATCTATTTTCTCATTCATAAATTAGCCACTTATCCACAATGTATTTATGATGTAAATATTGATCCAAATTAATCTATAGGCAACACAATAGTTAAAAAACAATAGAAACAAGGAAGAGAATAAAAAGATAGAAGTTTTGAGATTTAACTAGATTGCTAAAAAGTATAAGACTTAAACAAATGATTGAATGTGATAGACTTACCCTCTGACTTCCCTATTTGTAGTTTGAGATTGATGCATAATCCTTCAGAAAAGAGTTTATCATAAATAATTCAATTGAAATTACACAGCAAGGCTTATTGAATGCTTGCTATGACATAAACTTAGCTAACATGTAGCTATTTGATTACATAGAAAATAAATTTAAATTTATAAGGGGAGAATTTATGTGTAGTCTGCCTACCAACTTCACTTAAGCTTGCTAAGTTTTGACTTCACTTAAGCTTGCTAAGTTTTGGATAGTAGTTTTGAAACTTCAATGAATAACCATTACGAGTTAGGTGAATTTGCTTGGTCTACGTACCCTTAGGTAGAGGATACTTGATTGGATAACTTTTGCCAACTTAATAGGCATCAAATATATTATGTTCTTGGTTTCTTTCGCGAGTTGAACTTTTTGAACTTACTAAATTGCCATAAACTAGGTCCATACCTCAAACAACTTCATAAGTAGTTTTTGTCAATGTTTTCACTCTTGAAGAGTACATCAAAAACTTAATTTTTTTTCCATGGGAATCTATTCTATTTTGAAATGTTTGAATTTGTCAATTTCAACTCTAACTTAAGCAAGCATCATTCCATAACTTTCTCCCTTACATTGTATTGTCAATTCACATAATTTATGAATAGCTACGAGTCCGCTAAGACAATCATATGTTTTACTGAAATTCTAATTGCAAAAAGAAGTCCTGCAATCAATACTTGATTCTCAACTCAATTATTTGCAATTTTGAAGATAATTTTTATAATGTGAGTAAGAACAATTCAAATTATGCTCCTAAGTATTATTCCAACACTAAATCCCTCAAACTTGGGGGCACCAATAATATAGAGACTCTAGAGTAAGACATCCTTCATAGTTATTTTTTGTTTCGAAATCAAGCAATAAAGTCGGCCAAAAAATAAATTAATGTCTATGATTTGATAGAAGTTCTCAGCATGTATTAAATTTAAAATTCATTTAATTCCATCAATTGTTACCCCGAGTTATCAAGTTAAACAAAAACATTCTTAAAGGATGAAGAAGGATTACTTGAATTGAGCATGCTTGAAAATTTAGTTGAAGTCATCTAGCAATAATAATTAAAACTCAAACCAATTTCTTCACAATTGGATATCTCAATTAGGCAAGCTTATCCAAGAATTTAATTGACATAATAGATTTGCCACTGCTTTCAATCTTAGTTTTATAGATCTAAACTTATAACTTCTTTCTTCAACTCAAGATATAATAGAAAAAAATATTTTTCTAATTGTGCAGTGTAGAGTAATAATGGGGGGGTGATGAATTGTCTTTAGTTGAATGAAAGTTTTATTAAAATTTTCATACTATAAAATTATTTTACACTCTTTAAACGTCAAGAAAGAAGAATATTTGTCCCAAGATTTTGATATAAAGCTACTCAAACCTATCACTCTTTCTATTAATTAGTTCTTTGACATTTTGATGAGGCATCTCTAATATTTATTTTACCTTTTTTGAGCTTATTTTAATAGTAAGTAGAAAAATCTGAAAATTTTCTTAACTCAAAACTAAAAGAGTACTTAGGAGAGTCGAGTCTCTTGTAGAAGTTCAGATACACATAGTTTTTAAATATTGCAAATATTTTCTTTGAAATTAGGATATATCATGCAAGAGTTTCTCTTTACAAATATATTATTGTTATAAAGCTTAATGTTATTTAGCTTTTATTTTTTAAGATGAAATTCATAATTTATCTTACCACCAATGAGACAGTTATTTTCTAGCCAAATGGCATAACGTTATATTAGTATAAACAGTCACCAATGAGACGGCAATGTTTTCAAAATTCATAAGATGCAATTACTTTGATGATAACTTGAAGATGCATCAAAACAACTTAGTGGTTAACTATCTTTATGACAAATATAGTTTAAGTTGATAAAATTAGGGCATATTCTTTTTTTCGTTGAAAATATATTTTATATATGACACATTTTAAATGAATCCATCCTTCAATGGGTTTTGAATTTCATAGCCATTATGTTTTGAATTCCATCATAACTCTTAACAGAGTAAAGGTTAGATATTGGTGATATGGAGGCAACCTCTTTCTTTTACCCACAATAAAATTTCTTACACGGGCAATGTTCTAAATTTTGTGGACAATGGTGGTAATATTATTATGGAAATTAATGATGTGGCTTCTGCATTGTCAAGAAATTATTTTTAAGGTAACCTCAATTGTCCTTGGAAAATCATCAAAAATTTCCTATATAACTTAAAGTCATGTGACTACCTTGAAGTTGACGCAACTAATTTAATATGATTTTTCTCAACTCATTAATATGATTATTGGCAAGTTCAAGAAACTCAACCAAAGTCCTTTGTTGCTCCCTAGTGAGTGCATATATAAAAAGTACCTCCCTTAGATATGTTATTCAATTAAGTTTTGGAGATATCAATAATCAAATGTATCACGACCGATCCTTATTAAAAACATAATACATGAAGGGATCATGGGCTTGTGCATTGGCCCTCATCAAAATTGGTTGACAAAATTAATCACTTTCTTGGATAACTTCAACAATCTCAACTACTAAACTTTCAAAGGAGTGAGTGTTGGATATATTTGTGAGGTGGAGGCAACATTTTTCATTTGCCCGCATAAAAATTTCTATTCCCACTTCATGAGGTAATATTTTCTATATTTTAGTCATTGGTGGTAATGCCATTGCGATTGCTAGTGATATGACTTCCCAATCAAGTTGAAATTATTTTTTAGGTGACCTTGATGCACTGAAAAATCTTTAAAAAATTTCCTGCCAAACTAAAGTCATGCTACTTGAAGTTGAAGCAACTTATTGAATATGGTCAAAAATAATTATAATTATTGGCAAGTTCAAGAGACCCATTGAAGCCCTTGGTTATTGTAGAGTAAGTGCATATCTAAATTACCCAATATAGACCTTGAGTGAACACAAATTGTGGTATGGGCAACTCCAAGTTCTTGACCTCCAAGATTTCCTGCTAATTTCAAGCAATAGAAACTCACATAGAATCATCATCATCTTACCTTATTTTTGTTAAATCTTGAGAATTCTTCAAAGACTTCTAGTCAATCGCAAACTAGCTAGGCCACAAACTACCTTTTGAGCTTGATAAAGGAGGTTATACTTCTAAGCAAAAAACAGGAGAACCATCTTAATGTCAACACCATTAATGGTGTAACGAACAATTACCATCTTATGCTAGATATGCTAGATCATTTTTCCTTTGTAGTTTCCAACTCAAAATAAGTAATATATATGTTGATCCTTTTTTCCTTTGTATAAATCTAACTATGAGGTCTTGAATTTTGTTGGACGTTATGCCTCAATAATTTATTTGAAAAATGCAATCATTAGTTATAGTGTATGCTAGCTTCTCATTCCTTTAAGATCAAAGTGTTTCTTCAGAATATTGTTGGTGTCAAAATCATTGCTCTCAAGCTTGTAGTTGTCAATGGATAATAGAAACTAAAGATCCATCCTTAGGAACTTCTACAAGTGTAGTGATTATAGAAATACGCCCCAAAACATTTTGGATTAGTGTAGTAAGTATTTTATCCATATGATTGAGCTGCCTACCATTAGAGAGGTCTTGGTTCTCTAGTTCAGTCGATATCTCCCCATTATTTTATCATTCGAAAGCTTAGCTTAAACCACTTAGCATTTTTGCATGCTCACTACATCTAAAATGATGTTAGATTTCAATTTGTTTGTGGGGAAACATATCAAAATCTTATTGACAATAATAACTAATAAATAATACAGCAAAATTACCAAAATATTTCGTAAAGATCTCATATAATAATTATGATATAAGTATTTAGAAATATTTTCAATGACTCCTTTCATTAAGATAAAAGGTCCTAGGTGGTGCGTAGGTCACTTAGGAGAGTAATCACCTTTTTATTCGTGCCAAAAAAAAGCAAGCATTAGGTGACTCCTACATCCATTGTTCCATTTTTTGTTAATTTTTCCTTTTTTTAATCTAGATTCTTACCGATGGCGAAATGTACATCCTACAATTATTAGAAAATTTTATAGCAATAATGCATAGCACCACCAATGGAGTCGTCCTTTAACTACATATCTAAATTGCCAAAAAAGTTTGGTAAGGAAATTGCATAATCATTATGATAAAAGCATTTGGAAATGCTATTAGTGCCTCTTGCTCACACTAACATAGGAGGGATAAACAAAAATCTTTAAAAAAAAAAAAAAAAAAAAAAAAAAAAAAAAAAAAAAAAAAAAAAAAAAAACAGAGGGCCAAAGTGGTGCATGAGGAACTTAGGTGAGTGATGGTTTCTCTACCCTTCCCAAGAAAAGCAAGTTATGAGAAACACCTATCACCTATGATCGCGAGGAATTAGTTAGTTTGAAATGCTGAAGTAATGTGAAATGGTGGCCTTCCTACCAATGTTAAAAAGGTAGAGATGTGTTACTATTGTTCTGGGTTCTGATCGAACCTAAGACTTCCCTATCAAAAAATGGCTTGCAACATCAAGACAATGTTGACGTGAATGAGGGATCAAGCATGCCTTTGATGCACTTCGTGAGGTTAGTGCTTCACTTGCTTTTATTCTTATCACCTCCACACAGTTCCCATGAGGTGTTAAATAAATATAAGGTGAGAAGGAAAACATATTCCCATTTGGCAATGAAAATATAAAGGGAGGGGTAGGTTTAGTTTCATCTACTATATAAAGATGAAGAAGCCAAGAGAAAGGATAAATGAGGTAGTGGCCTCCTTTTGAATTAGACTTGTTCTAAAGCTCAATAATTTGATTCAGCAAGCAAAGCCGAACTACTAATGGTAGATAAGACATGAAAGAAATGTGTGTGAGTTGTGGTAAATGAGAAATATGTAGAAGGTGAAAATGAACGGTTGAAACTTTTTGGTAGATAAATAATAAGGGTTCTCAATATGTATAAACTCGTTCAGTCTCCTTAAGTTTAAGCAACCTAGTGAGAGGCAAGGCCTCCAAGAGAGTGAAAGAAAAATATACCAAAATATCTAAAGAGAGTTTGATGTGTGAGCTAAAGAGTTACTTTTTGTAAGAAGTTATCAGTTTGACTTCATCAAAATTGATTTTATGCGGTAAATTTTCAGCAACTCTTTTACCTGGAAACAAAAAATTCTTATGATGTAGGTGCCAATAAGCTTAATTGATAAAGAACTTGGAAGTTATTGCTAAGATATTGAGACTGGATCCCGCTCATATCAAATTTATGCTTTCTTTCAGGAAATAAAAAATAAAAAATTTGCGCCTTAAGGAGACCGGGCAGTCCTTTTCTTTATATGGTGCAGGGTAATATGAAGTTATTTTGGCTAGAAAATATTTTGCAATAAGTTGCAATCCCTAATAATCAGAAGAAAACTACCTTTGAAACGAACTCCCTGATAGCAGACAACTACCTAGGCACTAAACTTGTCGTTAAACGTGCAGAGTAAGCATCTTTGTACTAGATTTAACTTTCTAAGTACAAAAAAAGATCAATATAATGGACCAAGCATGCTAGAACACCAGGGAGTGAATTTCCAGATCTTTTTCTTGAAGGCATTCGGTTTGAGATGCTTTTCAATTTTCTATAATTGCTTGGCATATAAATGCTACCACTTATTTCCAGCTTATTTTGATGTGGGGCAAGCGTTAAGTAAACGAAGTTGGCATTTCAGTGTTCTTCAGTATAAAACCAGCATAGTTTAAGCCTGAAGGTGTCTAATGTTAACTACTTGCTGGAGCTTCTTTCATGTAGGTGAGTAATTAAACTGTATATCTATTATTAAAATTAAGTTCCTGAGCTCAACCACTCGAAGACTTAAAACTACTATAGCTTGAACGAACATCTTATTATAGAACCTCCTCTATCTCTCAAGTGTTATTGTGTAAATAAAATAACAGAGTGAGCAAAAGTAGAAATGCGAGATGAAAATTAGATCAGTTGCAGTATTAAATATAATTCCACCTCAAACCTTATAAATCTTAGTTTTAAACCCAACTAATTTTAATATACTACACTGCAAAGCTTGATCACCTGTTTGGCATTGGCCATTTCAAGCTTTATTTCTTTTTAAGTTATGCCATCTATGAGAAGTCTTAACATTATTTGCATATGTGGATAATTATTTGCAGCCTTGACTAACTCTTGAATTAATGGAATGTAGGCTGATTGGCACCTTGAATATCACAAACTGAAGGCAAGGGTTGAAAGCCTACAGAAGAGCCAAAGGTAAACTCTTATATTTGATTGATGTTCTTAACAGTACCAATCAAGAAGTTCTGTGCCGTGACCATTTTCTCAATATTTAAGGCACCTTATGGGGGAGCAACTCGATTCCTTGAGCATTAAAGAACTCCAACATCTAGAGCAACAACTTGAAAGTTCCATGAAGCATATACGATCTAGAAAGGTATAACTCCCATCACCTTTAAAGAATCATTCACGATCGACGCTAGTTAAAGGAGGGAGTAGCGAGCACCAATTTTCAAGATGAAATGTAGCTAATGATGAAATTCCAAAATTTCAATTAAAAGTCAAATAGAATAACTATATGGTAAATGAAATCTTGTAGATTCATGAAGTTATATCTACATTTCATGGTGAGAAGAAAAGTGAAGTTTTGTATTTCCTATTTTTATTTCTTATAGTAAAAAACTAGTTTTAATTCTTATATAGAAAGCATAAAATAGATCTTGAAAATCATCCTTTTTTTTCTTCTATTAAATTCGGGCTTTTCTACTACTAAATCTGGGTTTTTCTATTACAGACACAGCTCATCCTAGATTCAATTTCCGAGCTACAAAAAAAGGTGATTCTGATGTACATAAGACATTACAAATGAAGTGACAGTTTTTCAACATTTCATGCATTTGAATAACTGAAATATTTTACTATTTTCACTGAACATATATATCTTACTAGTAATGCTAATTAAGGGAGAAAAATGGTCTGAGCTGGGGACTAGTCATCAGCTTGGTTCTTAAGTTATGAGCCAAGCACAGATAAGCTCAAATTTGTGAACCACTTAAACAAAAATATTTCATATTTTGCTTGTTTATTATCATGCCAAACATATACATGTTAGGTTGATGGCCATCAAATGCATCTATAATTTTTAGAGTCAACGCTTTGACTACATGCAAATCGGTTCAAGCTTTGACTACATGAAAATAGGTTCAAGTTTTCTTGATTTTTTTATTCTACCTCTTAGATTTGAGAATTTTTAAGTCCTCCCCTTCAAGCAACCTACAAATGCCAGTGGTATTTTAACAACATTTTCTTCTATAAGTCTCCATTTTCATCCAAAATTTCTATAGCACTTAACAGTCAATCCAAGGGTGAGGAGTAAACAAGAAGTACCAACCTATATCTGTTGTATCTAGATGGTTAAAGACGAGTGGTGCAAGGCTTTGGGCTCTTTTTGGGGACCTCAGTGCCAAATCCAAATGTTTGTGTGTAGGTGATGTGTCAACTTCTGTTCGACTAGATCATTGGACTTCCAACAAAATTATCACCGATCTATGAAAGTCATGGAGATTTGGGACTCTTTAACATTTCAAAAGGTCATGTACACTTGAATTTTATTTTTCAATCTTATCAAATCATTTAACTTCAGTGATCATGAGGTCGAAAACTGAGGTAAAGTAACACTTGGGGTCTTACCACTACATCTATGAGGTCATGTATAGCATTATTACCAGCTTCAAAAATATTACGTCGTTGGAAAACTTGAGACCTTGTTGTCAACCAAGAAAAAAAGAACAAGAAAGAAAAGGAAATAGTGGGATCAAGGAAGTTTTTTTGTTCAAAAATCTACATAGGTAAATTGTTTTTAACTTACTTTATAGCATCCCTAGCATCTTCACTCTTGTTCATACTCTTTTACATCACATCCTCAAAAGCAATGATCCTCTCCCCTTGCTCCATAAATCAAAGGATATGGTACAGTTTTGTCACACCCCACGCCGACCTTACTGTAAACAGCCCACACGGAACACAATAGAGAGATCGTAAATCATTTACATAATATTGCATTTCATTTCAATACAATCTTATCAAACGCAGAACAAAATATAAAAGATATCATATCTTAAAACATCAATTATAAGCAGAAGCTGCCTAAAATTTTATTTTCCAAAATTTTCATTTACAGAGAAACTACAGAAAACCCAAAATATGTAACTATTAACAAACTATTGATCTCATTTCAGAGTTTTCTTATATTGGCAACAGAAAATATAACATAAAAATTGAACCAGACACTATTCTGGATCAACCTTATTCTTTCTCTTTTCTGTAAGATTAGTCATAATAATAATCTGATGTCACATAATCCTCAATTAGTATCATATATTATAGAATATTTGACTTCTCTATGCGCCCCATATTTATCTAGCACACTTGGTCATATAGCCCAGATAATCTGGTTATTTCCAACCACATTATTAAGATGAGAGTACCATGATCCAGGGAGGTTCAATCAAATGATATATGCTTAAGGTGTTAGACATGTGGAAAAGTATCATAATCAAGTGAGTACACTAACCATAGATATTTAGTATTCAAATCATAATCAGTAGTCAAACCTTAAAAAAATTTCATCTCCATTTTGATTTAATTATATTTCAAGCATCCAAGTTCCTTTAAATGAAAATTACAAGCTGTTGGATTTCCTTCGTACCATCTTGGGGGACATCCACAAAATATACATCTATATTCTTTCAAGGTGTAAATAACGCCTATTAAGCGCCAGACAAACTTCTATACCTTTGCAATTTTGCGCAATATATGTATTAGAAGTTCATGATAGCTATTATATAAGGGAAAAATAATGAAGTCTCCTCTAATATGCAAGTTTTGTCTTGAGTATCCTTCACAGGAAAAAAATATTGCTGGAGCAAAACAAGACCTTAGAGAAGGAGGTGAGCTGTGTTGTTCCGAAGTTTCATAAGTTCTGCTTGCTTTGGCTATTACATTGTTGTTAAAATTTTTTTTTTTTTTTTAATTTGATCAGTCTCATCTTCTAAATAGATTATAGCTAAAGAGAAAGCCAAAGCATTGACGCAGATTGCACCTTGGGAGAAGCAAAACCTGTCCCAGTATAGCTCTGCACCCCTGCATGTGATTTCCGATTCTGTCCCAACTCCTACCAGGTATCGACGCAGATCTTGATGCTTCTTCTTTCTAGAACTTTAAAGTTATGTTTGGGACGGCTTTCTTACTGCTTCTTAAAGCAACTTTCTAGTAGAAATTTTTTTATTTTTTTACTAAAAAGCTGCTTCAAGAAGCAGTAAAAAAGCCGCCTCAAACAAAGCCTAAATCACGAATGCTACATAACTAGAAACCGAATGGCAAACTTGAATGAGTAAATCCTTTTCTTTTCACATACAGAACGTTTCAAGCAAGAGCCAATGAAGAAGAATCACCTCAGCCACAGTTAAGAGTAGGCAACACTTTACTACCCCCATGGATGCTCAGTCATATAAATGGTTAAAAAGAATCTGTAATAAAATTTTAACAAGTTTCGCACTATCTGATGAATGATTAATGTAACCGGTCATATTAAGTATTGTATCCTTCCTTGTATATTTATAAATAACACAGCTTTGGCACAGTATGAAGTTAGCTAATTTTTAAGCATTGTAGAAGCTAAGGTCATTTGTATAGTTCCCTGAATTATGTCTATGATATCAATTTCTTTTGGACTGATGACTGCCTGAGTGGAGTCTGAGCGCAGATCTATTTTAGCTTGAGATTTCCACTTTGTGCCATTTATTGTATTAAATCAAACAACTTCTTAACACCATAAAGATATAGTTCTATCAACATCCTCGATTTTCATTTGGCTCAGTGGCATTTTCTACAGCATTGCAGTTTCTTTATTTGTCATCCTTGCTTTAATTTGGTAGCAATTCTAAGGGTTTATTAAAGCCTAACGCATATCTCTTACTTTTCGTTTGAGAAGACTTTCTTACTGCTTCTTAAAGTAGTTTTTTAGTGTTTACGGGACTTTGAGAAATTCTAAGACAACCTTTGGTGCCATTTCATATTTTTTATTTTTCTGAGCTTGTGGAGAGAGCTCGCCTGATAGTGAATGGTCTGATAGCTACTCAACATCCGTTGACTACTAGTAAGAAGAGGTTTAATGGTGAGATATTTGACGGTTTATTTTTTTGGTAAAAAGAGTAGATTTATATCTGGAGACTCTAAGAAAGGTGAATAGTCTATTTCTATGATAGCTTCGAGTAGGGGTAGACGTCACTTCGATAAATGCTACAGGATGACTGACCAGTGTTTTAGATGCAGACAGACTAGACACATAATGATATAATGTCCATAGGTGGGATTTGCCCAACGATTTGAGCCCAAATGTGAGAGTTACTTAAGGCTAACAGGGAGATCGAGGATAGTTTCACTTTGTATATTTGTTGAGAGTTCTATTGGTAGAGGTAGTGGATCTGGTTCTATGGTAAGTAGATCATCTGGCAGTGGTTAGAGAGAGTCTAGTAGCAATATTGCTCCAGTTCTTGTTCAGTCACATGTATATAGTTTGACTTAGTAGGAACCTCGTCAATCTCTCGATGTTATAACATATACGACTTATATTTTTATCATACATATCATATTTTATTCAATTATGAAGCTAGTCATTAATATATTATCGAGCATTTCTTTAATTTATTGTGTTTTCCTTCAGTTTTACTACCTACTTCTTTGTATGTTACTTTATCGACTGGAGATGGTATGATAGCAGTAGTGTCGTGTTTTGTGATATTGAGATTTTTTATAGAAAGTAAATTTTCAGTTTGATTTTATTACCCATTTCTATATTTGATATTATTTTAGGTATGGAATGGTTAAGTCGGTATGAGGCTTAAATTGATTTCTTAAAGAAGTGAGTTATATTATTTTCGAGCAGTGAGAGTTACGTATTTTAGGATATTATAGGAGTTCTATCATGTTTGATTTCTGTTATGAAAGAATATAGACTATGAAAGATGGGTTGTATGGTATTTCTACCTTTTTGGCATTTATTTGGGATAGAAGTTTAGATTCTGGCTCTCTTCTAATGTCCCAAGAGTATGAGATTTTTCAGATATGCTTTGTAAGGAGTTAGTCAGTTTATCTTCAGACAGAGATATATTAAAGTTTTGTATTGATGTATTTTCAGGGATGACCCTGATGGCTAAATCTCTATATAGGATGACACCTAAAGAGCTTTAGGAGTTGAAAGTTCAGCTTCAAGAGTTGGTTGATAGAGGATTTGTTCATCTTAGCATGTCTCTATAAAGAGCACATATTCTATTTGTGAAGAAAAATTATGGTGCAATGTGCATGTGCATTGACAACAGGGAGTTGAACAAAGTCAAATATTAAGAACAAGTATCAACTATCACGGATTGATGATCTATTCGATTAGCTTGCTGGATGTTTTTCATTCTCAAAGATTAATTTACGATCTGATTGCTATCAGGTGAAGGTGAGAGAGTTGATGTGATGAAGATAGCTTTAATACAAAGTATGTACATTTTGAGTTCTTAGTCATGCGTTTTGGGAAGACGAATGCACCATCTATTTTTATGGATCTGATGAACAGAGTGTTCAAATATTTTTTAGATTAGTTAGTTATTATTTTCATATATGGCATTCTAGTTTATTCTGGTTCTGAGGAAGACCATGTCATGTATTTGAGAATTTTTTTAAAGACTTTGAGGCAGCATCAACTTATACAAAATTCTCCAAATATATGTTATAGTTGAGGAATATTTCTTTTATAGGGCACGTGGTGAGTGGTGCTGGTATCCTTATAAATCCCTAAAAAGTTTAAGCAGTTACGAATTAGTTGAGGCATACTACTGTGTTTGAGGTACATAGTTTCTTGGGTATGACTAAATATTACCAAAATTTTGTGAAGTGGATTTCTCAAATATCTACACCTCTAAAGAGCCTGACAAAAAAGTCAATAGCTTTTTTTCAAACACTAGAGTGTGAGACTAATTTTTAGTGATTGAAAGATTATTTGACTTCTGATATCAAGTTTGGCTCTTTTAGTTGGTATAAAATAATTTCAGGTATTCAGTGACGCTTCACTGAAAGGGGTTGAGATATGTATTGATGCAATACAGTAGAGTTATAGCTTATGCTTCCAGACAATTGAAGTCCATATGAGAGAGATTATTCAACACATGATCAATAGTTAGTTGTTGTTGTTGTATTTTCTATAAAGATTTGGTGGCATTACTTATACGATATCAGGTGTAAGATTTTCACTGATTATCAGAGTCTAAAAATATATATCAATTTAGAAGGAATTAAACTTGTGGAAATGGAGATGGCTTGAATTAATCAAAGACTATGATCTAATTATTCAGCATCAGCCTGGTAAGACTAATGTGGTGATTAACGCTCTTAGCAGAAAATTTTATGTAGTTTTATTTCTTCAGCTTACTTATGATGATTTTAATATATGATATGTAGATATTATAGTTAGAGGTGATTTATTCTACTGATTAGGATTACGATATATTAACTTATATGATTATTCAACCTTCTTTGCAAGAAATGATTCAAAAATCATAGTAGTCAGAGATAAAGTATCCAAAGTTAATTGATCTGATTAAATCTGATAAGAAATCTTG
Organism: Dendrobium officinale; assembly: GCA_019514585.1. NCBI lineage: Eukaryota > Viridiplantae > Streptophyta > Magnoliopsida > Asparagales > Orchidaceae > Dendrobium > Dendrobium officinale. Next base: position 107,846 of record JACXSL010001592.1, read on the forward strand.
ACTATGTGTATTTGATTCTAGTAATATTTTATACAAGGATCAATTATGGGTTCCTACTTTTAGCGATCTGAGATGAGAGATTTTGTATGAGGCTTACTATTTAGATTACACTATTTATCTAGAAAGTAGTAAAATATATAGTAATTTAAAAGATATTTTTTGGTGGCATGGATTAAAGAATGATGTAACAGTTTTTGTATCTAAATGTGAAGTTTGTTAGTTAATGAATGCAGAGCATCAATGACTAGGAGGTCTTCTGCAGCCATTACTCATTCCATAGTGGAAATCGGAATAGGTGACAATGAACTTTGCAATAGGTTTTCCTAGGTCGAGATAGAGACATGATGCTATATGGATGAACTTAATTGTCTGACAAAATCAGCCTATTTCATTCTAATCTGACAAACTAATATGGTTGATAAGTTGGCGTATATATATGTGCGTATGATCATCAGATTACATGTGATATAAAATGTTATAATTTCTAACATGGATGATAGGTTTACCTCCAGACTATGAGGATGTATTCAACAAAGTTTGGGAACAAAATTGCATTTAAGTATTGTATTTCATCCTCATATTGATGGACAGCTTGAGAGGACTATACATGTATTACAAGATCTACTGAGACTCTCTATTTTTTATATTTTGGTGGCAGTTGGGAAGACCGCATTTCTTTTATTGAATTTACATATAATAACAATTTTCAGTCAAATATAGGTATGGCTCGATACAAAGCTATGTATGCTAGGAAGTGTTGTACGCTGAGGTGTGAGAGAGAAATCTAATTGGGTCTGCTTTAGTTAATGATGCTATTGAAAAGATCTGTTTGATCAAAGATAGATTAAAGGCTTTATAGGACAAGCATCAACAGTATTTTTATGTTAAGAAATGGGCTATGGAATTTTAGGTAAGAGATTTGTATATGTGGAGACCTGATCGATAAAAGGCATTAGTAGATTTGACAATGAAGGAAAGTTGGGTCCAAGATCATTGGACCACTTAAAGTAATTAAAAGGATTAAGAAAGCTACCTATAGGTAATAGTTGTCAGATCACATGTCATAAATTCATAATCTGTTTCATGTGTCACTCCGAAGAAAATGAAAATCTGATTTTGAGTATAAAATATCTGTTGAAGATATCGAGGTATGTCTGAATTTTAGCTACAGTGAAGAATCAGAGAGGATTCTAGCCTACGATGTTAGAAAGCTAAAGAGTAAATAGGTTTCTATGGTTAGTTCAGTGGAATAGCGGGACTGAAAGAGAAGCTATATTGAATAAAGAGTCTAAGATGAGATAATTATACACATATATGTTTATATGATATGAGACTTGATTTTTGAAATGTCCAGGATGATATTTTTTTTAGGAGGGGAGAGTTATAATACCTCTAGGTTCAATTGGTTATAACGGTTCCAACTCGATTGGAAAAAGCCAACTTAATATGAGAGAAAGAAAGAGAGAGATTTGGAGAGGAAAAAGTGCATTTTGAGCCATCTGGCCAGTTGAAAAAAAATATATGGAATGAATTAGGTCACATTATGCTTATCTCAGTTTTAAAAAATATAAAGTTTTTTTAAAATTTTTTTATTAAATTTATATTTTTGTTAGCAAAAAATGCTAATAACTTTACACCAGTAAATTTTTTATCACGTAACTTCTTATAAGTTATAGATATTAAGATTATGAATATTTTAATAATTTTCTGAAAAATTTATACTATGTATTTTAAAATTTGTGCAGTTTTAATTAAAAAGAAAAATATTTATACACTAAAAAATAATATCATAGCACATTTAAAGTCTTGAAATGATGTTTTACACAATCTTATATATAATATTTTAAAACTATAAAATTTTACTCAATAGGAATTTTTATTGCCTACCTTATAGAAAACTATATAATTTTAATACATGCTCAATTACACTTTAAGCACTATAATGTAATGAAATGTGTATAAATATGATTTAAAAATGTTAGTCTGGAGATATAAGGGGCTTATAAGGCATATTCTTGTGCTATAAACCATGTTCTGGTGACTACAGTCATGTTCTGATGCTTTAAGCACAAAAATGAAGTCATAAGGGATCAAAATCCCTTTGAGACTATGTCTGGGTCTAAGAAATGAAATATGATATGAAGTGCTTTGTAATATTAACTGCTCTATGATATAATTTTTAATTTATTTATATGTTCAACAAGATTATTTAAATATTTGGATAACTGATATGCTTTTATTATCTTTCTCAATATAGTAATTTATTAAATTGTATTTAACTATTTTTAAATATTCAACAAAATATTTAATTTTTTTTTTGAAAATTTAGGTTGGTTTGTGTAGTCGGTTGAGCCGTTGTGGCTTTGCTTTTGGTTTTCAGAATCTAGAAAAGGTAAGGAGCTGATTGATCAATGGTTTTAGGATTCGATCTGAGTTTATAGGTATTTCTCTATTCTGATTTTTGTACAGTCATGATTAGTTTATTATTCAGTTATGTAGCTTCTATTACTAGCCATGTATTATAGCATAAATATATTTTGATAAAACAAAAAAATTCTTATGGATGAGTTATTTATAGTATTTTGGATATTTCAGTAGCTCTATAGTCAATTATTTATGTAAAATGAATATTGGAATAGAATTTAAAATATTTCAAAACTAGATCTTGAGTATTTTCCATCATAACTCAACATAATAGGAGATGTCCTAATCGGGTTAGGTTGTGGCATTAGCAATTATATAATTATATTACAATTAAAGAGATGTAAAATTCACATAATGCTTTACCAGTTGGCAACAAATTCAACAACTGATCAGAATTTTATAGTTTTGAATCTCACTAGATTACTAGTGATTGTTCAGAATATTATTTTAAAGCTTTAATTATAATATAGTTTTAATTTTTGGGATTAGAATTTTTTAATTTTCTTAAATAATGTATTTTTTAATTTACCCAGTGAAAATTTCCCACAAAATATCTAAATGTCCAAAATGATTGCATATACAATATACAAAAAGTTATATGGTGAATATTTAGCGGATATAAAATTATCCTCATTTTTACTTACAAAATTATAATTTAAATTAGAGAAATCTTAATTTTTTATATTTTTAAAAACTGAGATAGGTAAAATGTAATCTAATTTGATCCAACAACTTCTGAACTAGGGTGGCATCATAAAATAGATCAAAGTCGTTTGAAATTAGCTTTCTCTCTCTAACACTCTTTCCTTTCTTAAACTGACAACACTTGGGGATAAATGGTTATGAAAAAATGGATTTAAAGTGGATTTTGATACTTTCATTTAAAATTTATGTAGGGTCGTGGCGCTCCAGCCAGTAACGCCGCTGCGCCAACCCATATTATTTTAAATGACCTAAACTCGAGAGTTTGGCGTAGTAGCTCCCCCAACAGGATCCAAGGGAAAAATGTTAGATTTTTAATTCATGCACACAAGCCCTTGAGACCTGATTCAAAATAATTTCAAATATTCACATGCATACAAAACACTTACAAACACATGCAAGAAGTATTAATGCAAAAATTTCATTATGATACCCTTAGTAGTATGGGTCAGAACATATACAACTGCACACTAGTTCAATGGGTATTAAATGACTTATAATTCAATTTTTTTGGTTGAGCATGCTGCTGGGTTGCAAAGGGGCCTCCCCCTAATTGGAGTTTTAGGAACTTACCCCTGGAATTTTTTTTTCCATACAAAGATGAGGTGTTATACATTAGAGCACTGTAGAATTGTATCTGTGTGCAGTGCAATGTTGTATGATGTAGCGCGACAACAATGTAGTCTTGACTTAGAAAGAAAGAGTGGAGCGTTGTGGCACTGTAGAGTCAACATTGGAGTACTGTACGTAAGGCTGGAGATAGAGAGTGGAGCGTCGCAGTACTCAAAACCCTGGAGTCGCGGTGCTGTAAGTCGGGCTGGACAGTTTTTCTTCTCTTTTTTTTTTTATGTTTAGCTTGAAGGGTTGAATCCCTTCATGTTGCAAAAGTATATCTCTTTATTAATTATAAGGAAGAATGGTTTGAATAAGTGAAGTGAGACAAGCACACACAAAGAGAGATATTTGTAAACTATCTTGCAATTTTCATTACGGATTTCTTGGTGTCGTGCGGCCCTGTGATTTTTTCCTTATTTCTGATTTTTCGATGTTAAAATCTAATGTTCATTATCATTTTTTTTTTCTTTTCTTGTTTATTTCATTGCGTGGTTTACTTTCCCAACAAAGCATAATGAGAAAAAAGGTTTTAGATGAAATAGAGACATAAGAAAATATAAATATATAATCAAAGTAAAATCGAGGCAAAGAGAACTTACTAGTGAGAAAAAAGGCACTATACCTCTCTCATCCCAAACTCTACTTAGATAGTTGAGATCTTTTTTAATAAAATTTTATTCAGCCTAAAAATTTATCAAGCTTTTTGTATTCACATTCACTTGCATGAAACTTAAAATGCATGAAAAAAAAAAACAATTGTGCCTAAAAGTATTAATTCTCAAGTTCTAAAGGAAGTGGGTTGTTACAAGTTATCAAAATAGACTATTAGTATTCACCATAAACAGTTAACATAGAAAATAAATCAAATGATTGAGGCTTTGAGTTTGCACCAAAATAAGGATTATTTTGAAGAATGGAGCACTCCCTAACAAAAGTGTTCACTCAAGAAAATGATTGAAAGACAAGTTGACACAATAGAGAAAATGCTGGACTCTATACTAGCAAGAAGATGAGTTGACACAATAGAGAAAATGCTAGACTCTATGGTGCCAAGTTGGAATTTTACATTAGGGCCATAAACATACAAGCAATATATTATATTTTCAAGCTGTTACCATTTATTTAAATTATTATAAATAAGAAATCACTAACCTCAATAGTTCTTAAATGACTCACCATCATGAAGGCAATTCCACCACAGTAAAATTCTCTCTTTTGTTAGCAAAGAAATATGACCAAATTTGCTCCTTCTATACTTAACTCTCATACTAAATATTAGGGGTGTCAATATTTGACCCGACCCAAAAATCTGATCAGAAAATTCCGGGCTATGGTCAACTCGGACCCGAAAAGGGTCGGGTTCAACAAATCGACCCGTTTCAAAAACTGAGTCGGATTCGGGTTGACACAGAAACCCAAAATTGACCTGTTTTTTACCCCCATTTTGATCTGAAAATTCGAGATTGACCCGTTTTTTTACCCAAAAATTGGAGATTGGTCCATTTTTTGACCAGAAAACTAGTAATTTTTTGTCAGCCCTGGGTCATTCGGGTCGTGTCAGGTTGACCCAGACTTTGAATCGAGTCGGGTTCGGGTTCAAAAAAACGACCTGTTTGCAAAAAATGGGTCGAGTTCGGGTTGACCCGAATAGTGTCGAGTTAGTTCCAGGTTCGACCCGAAACGGGCCCATGACCCAAAATTGACACCCCTACTAAATATGACATTTGTGAAAAACCATTTAGTGGTATTGGTGGATGGAAATCCTTATGGATGTTTAGTGTAATTTGAAAATTTTTATAGGAAGTTGAGGCCTTTAGAGTGGTGTAATGGAAGAAAAATAAAGACTAGCCCAAATTGTCTTATTTGGGTTTATTTGACTTATTTATTTTGGGAAAGAGTTTTAAGTGATCTAAAAGTTGGAAAATGACTGTGGATGGTTTAGAATTGTATTTGGTGGGGTTTAAAGTCTTGTAGTGGAGTGGAGAATAAGAATACATAATTATTAGGGGTGTCAATTTTTGACACTACTCGAAACACGACCCGAACCCGACCCGAAAAAATTCGGGTTCGGGTCAACCCGAACCCGAAACGGGTCGGGTTGAACAAATCAGCCCGTTTTAAAAATCGGGTTGGATTTGGGTTGACCCAGCAACCCGAAACTAACCCGAAATTGACCCAAAAGTAACACGAAAACTCATATTTGATCCGAAAACCGAGATTGACCCATTTTGACCTGATTTTGACCCGAAAATCGAATATTGACCCGATTTTTGACCCTAAAATTAGCAATTTGGTCAACTTCGGTTCATTCGTGTCAGGTCGGGTTGACCCGGACCCGAATCGGCTTGGGCTCGGGTTGACCCGAACAGTGCAGGGTCAATTCCGGGTACGACCCGAACCCGACCCGCTGACCCGAATTGACACCCCTAGTAATTATCCACCTAGGCTTGGCCCAGTGCTATTTATGGGATGTGCAGATTTGAGAGTTTGGGTGATGGGAGGCTTGGCATAGGTAATGATTAGGATCTAGAGAAAGGTGTGGGTTGATTTAGAACAAGAGTTGCATAAAAAATTAAAGAGCACAACTGATAAATCTAACCCCACAAAAAAAAAAAAAAAAAAAAAAAAAGCTAAGCTAGGCCACCTAGACTAACCAAAGAGAATCAAGATCGCCAAAAAAAAAGAATTCTATCAAAAACTAAAAATATTTCATTACAGAACAACAATACACACATATAGTTGGCTAAAAATAAAATAAAATTGTAAAAGAAAAAATAAAATACTAATTTAAATGGTCCTTAATGGCTTTAACTTAGGCTCTTGTCAATGGGTCTTGTCTTTGATCATTGGCTTGGGTCTCTGTCATTCTTCCTGTAATTAGGCTTTTAAATATTATTCAACATTTTTCATGAATTTAAAATTACTTTGAAATCAAATTTAGTGAAAATATGAGAAAAATAAATCACAACTACTTCACAAACTTTTTCTTTATGAATATTCCATGAGGATGCCTTGCATTACAATGCTTCTCGTGATTCTTAAATTTGGCTATGGAGCAAAATGAATTTTTTTCTACTGCAGATGTCGTTTTTTAACCCTGCGGAGTGTTTAAAATGGACAAGTCTGAAGAACAGGAGGAAAATAAGAGTTCATTGGAATCACAAGCAGGTTATGGCCTGTAATGTAGAACTTCCTTTTGGAAAAAGAATTCATTTTGCCATCCACTTTTTGCTCAACCAAAATTCTGAAGGAAGACAAATATTAGTTGGAAAGAAACTTCACAAACACAATCCATGTGAAGCTTCTCATCATCCTTCATAAACAGGCTTACGGTCACACACAGGCTTTCAGTAAAGGAGAAATTCTTTCAAAGAACAATAAATAAGTTGTTGTAGTCAGGGTCGGAACCCCTTTGATCCGGAGCGGCAATTGCCCCCCCTAATTTTTTTTTCATTATACGATTATTTAGGTAATTTGTCCCATTCAATCTATTTTTTAGTTTTTAATACAAGGGGGCAACGGCGCTGCCCCCTTGGAACCCCAACATATCTGCCAACAGCTACTTATAAGTTTATCCTCCTGAAAATTATGGCTGGTTCCGCCCCTGATTGTAGTGTCATGAGAGAGTGAGAGAGAGAGATTCTTCTAAACAATTCTTCATCCCAATTCACATGCAATCACCTTTTGTGGCTAGCGGTTGCACTGGCTTTTCACAAGAATGGCTTGACCACCATTCCATCTCCCAAAACTTTCAGCTCTATATATATCAGTTGATTGAACTATACAGCATTCAAACCAGAAAAGAAAACTCACCTTGTTCTTCACGATTGAGGAGCAATCGAACAATGGGCTTCTACTACATGATCTCCTGGATTCCATTCCTTGCTCTAAGCCACATCTGCTTCTCTGCTGCTTATGGCAGCACTAATCAGAACCATCCCCCATCTGCAATGATCGTCGGAACAGTTTACTGTGACACCTGCTTCCACCAGAATTCTTCAAGAAACTACCAACTCATTTCAGGTTCCAAGTTATTGGCATTTTCAATCTGTTTCCATCATAATAATCTGCATTAATCAGATAATAGAAAAGCTTTCATCCCATTACAGGTGCTTCAGTTATGGTAGACTGCAGCAACCAGGCTACGAAGACCAGCTTCAGAAAAGCAGTCAAAACAGACAAAGATGGTGTTTTTAGGGTACAGCTTCCTTCTGAGATTGGAAAGCATGTTAAGAAGATAAAGGGGTGCTCTGTGAATCTCCTAAGCAGCAACGAGCCATTCTGCGCCGTGGCTGCTTCTGCTACTTCGTCTTCCTTTCATCTCAAGTCAACAACGAACAAGATTCATGTTTTCTCATCTGGTTTCTTCACCTTCAGGCCCCTGAATCAACCAGAACTTTGCTATCAGAGACCAAGTGTCGAGGGATCTTCAAACTTTGAAGCTTCAAAAGATACAATTCCTTCTTCCCCTCTGCCGTCTGTCAACATTTCACCTCTTCTTCCACTGCTTCCACCATTGCCAACCTTGCCAACCTTACCTCCCTTACCGAATTTGCCAAATATACCTCAGCTCCCTCCACCAGCCACTCCAAGTAACCCACTTATTCCGGGCATCCCTAAGCAGTTCCCTACAAATGAGACTAAACCTTAGATTGTTGAGCTGTAGATCTCATTGTCGTTTATTAACATGCACTGTTAGTGTTTCTGCATGTATATGCAGCTGAATAATGTGGCTATCTATCTCAATATATGCAATATATTTCATGATTATAGTTATTATGTAAGAACTTTGTGCCAAGTGATCATCTACATCGAGAATAAATTTCATTTTGATTTGCTCATTTGTCATTTGTGCAGTGTGGTGAAGTCCAATCTACACATACCTGAATGTGTTAAATAAATTGTTATGAATTCAGTGGCTCATTTCAGGCATTCCATTTAATAAATCAATTTTTCACATTGGTAAGAAACATGGACCAGCAAATAACGTACTTTTTTTTTAGGAACATTTGGTCAATTAAGGCAGATTCACACGCATATCGCATACACAAGTCTCAAACCCAAGATCTCTTAGTTGGTAGCCTAAGCTCCCCAACCAACAGACCAAGATACTTCGATAGCTATCAGCTTGGGAACAACTAAATATAATAAAATATGCAGATTTCAATGAATGTAATCAACTGCTTACATTCAGATTGAAATAAAGGAAAATATTCATCCATGTTGAAAATTAATATGCATTATATTCAATCTTTATTATATATACCTAATGTAAGCTTTATTTAGGACAACTTTCTTATTGATTTTTAAAGCTGTTGTAGAGGAAGTAGTTTTTTTTAAGTTGTTGTAGAAAATAGCTTTGTAGTACAATTGTTTTTGAAAGCAATGAAAAAGTAATGACGAAATAAAATTTGTGGTTACAACCTGAAAACAAACAAAATAGTCAAAAAACTATTTCAAGTGAAGCCTTACTTTGATCAAGTAGTCATAATAGCATGCTACTCAAAGGTAGGTAGTCATGATTCGATCATCATGCTAATTGTCATCCATTTTTCTCTGAAAAATATCAATACTTAAACATTTCGTCGAGTTTAAGTAACTTGGCATATTGATTGCTTTGTTGACGGATTTTCCACCGGAAACATTTCGGTATTTTTTCCCTTGGAAAATCCGCCGCTAAGTTACTGGTAGAATATCCACTGGTTACATCGCCGCTACTACAGGCAGATGTAATTCTACCAAAAAGTATGCCGGTATATCCAAATTGTCCTGTAGTGAAGTAACTAACATTCCCGTTAATATCTTTATCCCATAATCATCAATCAGGCAAATAGGATTCTAAAGACTAGAGTTGGCCCTTATTAGTTCAAGTGGTGATTACCGCCACGTAGGGCTTTCTCCCATACATGATTCAAGAGGTGGCTCCTATATTTCGGCTAATATATTTCTCTGATATCATTTGTACGTAACATCCAAACTCTTAACTATCGAGATATTGTTCGCTTTGATCAAAGAGGCCTCATGGTTTTATCCTGTTTGTGTAACTTTTCAGGAGGTCATCCATCCCAGGATTTCTCCGGGATGAGTATGCTTAATTACGAAGTTTCTTAATGAAATTATAACCATTACACTAAATGTGTCTCGATGTTTAAGAGTTTAGACTAAAGGGATTTAACAATCTCCCACACTTAAGTAACTCATGTAAATTTTCAAAGAAAATTTCGGTGGAAAATTTAAAAGATAAATTAATTTAAATAGTTTTAAACATAAATAAAATATTTTTAAAATAAAGATTATTAAAGTAATTTAACTAAATTAATAATTTTATTATTAATTAAATACTAACAATGATATTATTATTATTATTATTATTATTATTAAAAAGATAAATTAATTTCAATAGTTTTAAAAATAAATAATTAAAAAAAATAAATATTGTTAACTTTTGTTTAACTAATTTAATAATTAATTAACAATAAACATTTTTCCCTCTCCTCACGCCTTAGTAAAATAAATATTGTATGGCCCGCCTCTCTCCTTCCATTTTTGGATGCCTGTGGCCCATCTAACGCATGGAGAAGTTTAGTCCCACACAACTATACGGTGACTTTCAAAAAAACTATAGAGAGACTTGATTTTACTCTATAAAAATAAATATATATATATATATATATATGAAGAATTTGACTTAGTGGGCAGCGGGATGGCCGGCATTTGGTTGGTGGAGTGGAGTTGGAAAGTTTTTCGACACATTTATTTTGTCGGTAATTGTTTTTCGATGTGTGTTTTACCTGCAGAAGATTTTTCATTTGAAATCGGTCAAAAATGTGTTTTTCCAAATAGAAATTTGTCGATTTTTCGATAAAAAAGAATTAGTAGAAAATCAGCCTTTTTCCTGTAGTGCAACAAAGATCGAGGAAGAAAAGAAAAGCACAAGGGAGAAGCAACATCATTGTTAGGTCATGGTTATGCATGCTACGGTTTCAAGAGAAGGATATTCGAGCATGGGTCCAAGAGGAGAAGGCTAGAACAAGGGAGCTGGGGTGACACTGTTAGGGAGAAGGAAGATGTTTCAAGAAGGACATCATGGGTAAGAGCATCTCCAACCGAAAATCTCATTTTTCACTCCAAAATGTCGTGAAACTACATAATGGTGTGATTCATCTCCAATCGAACTCCATTTTTGACCACTCTAAAGGCCTTACTATCATAAGGCCGTGAGCTGCCTTATTATGATCCTATAATTATCATCACCCAACTATACTTTTTTGACCCCTGTAGGCTGACCTTAATCCTCTGCCCACCATTTAGAAGGGTTTATACAACATATTTTAAAAATATTAATTTTCCACATGAAGGTCAAGAAAAAGTATTATTTTTATGACTTTTTAAATTTCCATTCATATTATGAGGTGTATATACATATTATTAAATTCTTCTATCTATCAATCAACATACAAAAATTAATATTTAATTATACAATATTTTAATCTCTAGATGAGATTAAATATATCAAAATATTAACTTATTTTAAAAGAAATACACCTATTTATGCATATATTAGAAAGTTACTTAGAAATTAAAATATTATATAAATAAATATAAAAAATTTAAAGATTAGATATATAAATATTAGGGTTGTCAATATTTGACAAGCCCGTAAACCCTACTAGAAAAAATCCGGGTTATGATCAATATTCACCTGTTTGTGGTTAGCCTGGCTCTGTAGTGCGCATGAATGCGCGTGATCCCTAACCCGTACAGGTTGGATCGGATCAACCCGATAATCCGCACAATTATTTTGACACCCCTGATAAATATATAGAGTTTCTAACGTGTTCTTAAATTCTTATATATATAAAAAAACCTTTGCTCTGCGAGCCCTGTTTAAGCACCCAGCGAAACATAATTCGCGGGGAAGACGCATTGACCCGGAATCCTATTTGGCCATTTTGTGAGCAGATCGACCGGAGTCCTCTGAAGGCCGAGGAAACGCCGCAATGGAATACGAGAACAAGCACATCCTCGCTCCCATGGTTCGTGTGGTTAGTCATACTTCTTTCCTCCTCCCAACCTCCCAACTTCGACATAAAAGCGGTGTTTTTCGTGTGGAAGATGTTTCATAGTTTACAGCTTAGGGTTTAGTTTAAAAATTTCCTTCTAAGGTATAAAATTTATGAATCTTTACTCTGCTCGAATTTGCTTTTTGCAGCATGTTGAACAAACCTTGTTTCTTTTGTTCATTCTGTTTATTCATTTATACGATCCTTTCACGGCCAATTGAAAGTTTAAGTGAGTCATATCAAAGTATTTTTAATACAGGGCACTCTACCATTTAGGTTACTGGCTGCCGAATATGGTGCAACTAAAAGAAGAAAGCATCATCCCCCGTGGAAGAGCCATAGCGAGAGAGACCTTCCTTGCTGCTGCTAGCCATACTTCAGCGGAATCTTTCTTTTTCCACGTGATTGTCGCTATCCGACCTCTTTGCCTAATAATAGCACCCCGAAGGTCGCTTCTCTCGAAAACTTCGAAATCGATCAAATGGAAGGCGGAGGCGAGGTCACTCGCACGGCAGTGGAGCTTAACGAGGATGTTAAGCGTGCAAGTATTGAGCTCTAGCATTAACTTGGTTTTGGCATCAAGAAGGAGTTTTTCTATGAGATCAATGCAGCTTGCTTCGACCAGGAGGTTGAGGCAGGTGCTAAGAGCTTTATTAGATGGCTTCGTGCGAGTAATGGGGAGAATGAGGTGGAAGGCTTCGAGGATTTTTTCATGAAGGGAGGAGCGGGAGAAAATGGGCATGAGGGAGATGAGGAGGGATTCATGGAATCGACAGGGTTCGGAGGCGGCACGACGGAGGACGGAGTCAACGGCGAGGAAGAGGCGAGCGCGAGCGAGACGGAGGAGGAGGGCGGCGTAAATGGAGTGGTTGTGGGAGAAGCCTGGTTGGGTGGCGATGGAGTTGAAGAGGTCGAGTGACTTCTGGGGATCGGGTTGACGGGTGATTAGGCGGACGGCGTCGGCGTGTGAAATAAAGCGAGAGCGGCGGACTCTGGTGGCCGAGTCTGCCGAATTGGACGTCGTCGAAGTACCGAAGTCGAACAAGAATGAAGGAGCCGAAGAAGCCTCTCGTGCAATGAAGCTGAACAGCACGACGACGATGCCAAGATTTCTTCCGATGAATTTAGAACCCGCTCATATTGAGCGGGTTTCTAATTCACGCGAAACAGACTCCCTAATACACTTCTAATGCTTCGGATGATTTCTTTTTGTTTCACTCAAAAGTAACCAAACAATTAAATTTAATAAATACATGTAATTGTTTTACTTTACACTCCTAATTCAGGCAACCAAACAACCTCTAAATCTAATAAAGAAAGGTCATTCCTAATATTTTCTAACCAAGTCTTTTTAGGTTTGCCTCTATCTTTCTTAACATAAGTCAAATCTAATACCTATACTCTCCTAATCGGGTCATTGGAAGGCCGCCGTTTTATGTGACCAAACCATCTAAGGCGACTCTCTCTAATCTTATCTTCTACTGGAGCTACTCCAACCTTTTCACTTATATGCTCATTTCGTATCCTATCTCTAAGGGTAAAGCCACTCATCCACCTGAGCATCCTCATCTCTGCCACACTTAACTTAGTATTATGCTTCTCTTTTAATGGTCAACATTCAGCACCATAAAGCAGTGCAGGCCTCACTACCATCTTATATAATTTTCCCTTAAGTTTGAGGTGTACTTTTCTATCACACAACAAGCCCGATGCATTCCTCCACTTCAACCATCCAACTTGAATTCTGCTGATAATATCCTCATCTATTTCACCATCACTCTGAACAATAGATCCAAGATATTTAAAACATGTACTCTTATTAATGACTTGATCGCCCAAAGTCACGATCCTCAACTCTTCCACAAAAAAAAAACACCTAGTTCACTCGCTAGCGCATCCATGGCTAAATGGTGAAAGCGCCCAACTCATAATTGGCAAATTTGTAGGATCAAGTTTCTTGACTTAGGCAGGACAATTTGTTCATGTCGCTATTCCCAGATCGAGGGGAGAGTACTGTGGGCTCCAAAAATTCGGCCCCGGCCTCCGCTTGCGCTCTTTCTTTTTTATATGGCGAGGGAGTTTTAAAGAACTAAGTTCCGGGGTAAATTTTGGAAGGCAGATGGGTTTGTAGATAAGACACTACCCAGAGATTTCGCCCTCATTTTGCGAGGACTTTATGATCTGAGTTCTGGTTTCCTATAGGCGCAAGCCCCTATAGTTAATTACCCCTCCCGATCACGAGAGAGAACTTTCGATTAAGGCTAGTCGTCAATCAGATACGTATAGAATACGTGTATCTGGCATATAGTAGCAGCAATGGATTTGAGATTGGAAAGATTGGATATTGATAGAATTTGGATTTGAAAATTGGGTTTGGATTTTGGGAATTTGGGAAATGTTTGGAAAGTTCAATATTTAAAAATAGGAAATTTCACCATCTAGCACTTAAAGCGGATGGTGGGGGAATGGATGATGGGCCCGATCAAGATCCCATGGTTCCGTCGTCCCGGGCCATCGTGGTCCCTGGTCTACTTAGTCAGAGGAGGTAGTCGACCCAACCTGACAGAAGGATCCTTGTCGGCAGCCATGGGTTGCTTCGTCCAAGGGGACCTTGTAGACCTGGGTTGGATGTTGTCTAAGGGGACAAATTTGAACCCACCTTAGCTCGCAGAGGGCTTTGTGCCCTATCAATCATATCCTATTGATTCATATCTCAAGGATTTGATGCCAATAAGGAACGTATTGGCTCTGGCCATAACCGGTATTTCGTGGTGCCATTTGGCGGCAAAACCACTCGGTTCAGAGGGCCCCGGGTCATAACCGTTTTTCCTTCGGTGCCATTTGGCGGCAGACCGCCGGTTAGAGGACACGTACCACGTCCTTACTGGCAGGAGATTGTTTGAGAATGGATCCTAGTGATATTTTCGACTAGGCATTTGGATCTTTGTGAGCTAGAGTTTATTTGAATTTGTCCTCCCCAGCAGACTGTTGCGGAGGGTGGATGGATTTTGCTTTGAGTGATTGATGGTTTGATTTCGATTTTAAATATCTTGGAATTTGGATTTTGATAGACACTTGAGTGAGATTTGAAATATTTGTGAACTCCTCCGGTTGAGATAAGCAATCAACACGGCCATCATCGGGGTGTTTGGGGTCATCTCCACTTTAGTTGATTGAACCCTGTCAACTCTGTCGAGCTGTCGACAGAGGATCGGGTTTCATAGGCTTTGTGCATTTGTTCATGAATTTCCTTAATTTTAGGCATTGAAGGCCTAAAAAGAATGTATTTAAACAAATACACCGGTCGCTACAACCGTGTATCCATTTGATAGTTCGAACCCTGTCGACTCCTATTGATCCGTATAGAAGGATCGAGTTCTTTAGGCTTCATGCCTTTGTTCATGAACTTTCTTTGTTGAAGGGCTTGAAGGCCGAATATGAATGCACGAAATAAATATCTGGTCAACTTTCGTGACCGCATATTTATCTGATTTCTCGAACCCTGTCTACTCCTATTTACATTCTTAGGAGGATCGGGTTTCGTAGGCTTCGTGCCTTTTGCTTAGTGAATTCTTTTGATTATAGACCTTGAAGGCCTAATATGAATGTATTGAAACAAATACATCGATCCCCACAACCATGTATTTGTTTGAAGGTTCGAACCCTGTCGACTCCTATTAATCCGTATAGAAGGATCGGGTTCGAACAAGAATTCACTTATCGACCCGCGCAGCATCCCTAGGCGTCACGTGTGTACCAATAACACGCTCGCCGGGGCCCATGCGGGTTGAGATTGTATTTATCCCCTTTTTGGTGAACCTATGTGTATACAATTTATGGTGCACGTGTAGGGATATTTTGAAAGTCTTTATAGACGCCTTCTGTCCGCTTGCATAGAAGTTGCGGATCTGGTGGCGTTGCATTATAGATTGTGGTCGCCTTCTGTCTGCTTTCATAGATGTTACAGATCCGGTGGCGATTTGGTCTTTGATGTTGACCCCCTCCCCCTTTCTCATTCATCGGGGAAGGATTTTCTGGATTTTGGAGTCAAAGACTGCTGATTTGGAAAGAACTCTTTTTAGGCTTTTTGGTGTAGAGGACTTGTCATTTCTGGTATTTGTAGATATCAGAGTTGTTTTCTTCCTGAGTATAGGATCAAGAAGAGGCTTTGGAACACCAAGAAGTTTAGTTCTGATTTATTCAAAACACTTCTTTTCTTCTGTCAGGAGGTGTTCTTTTTCGTACATCGGGTTGTCTTTGTACTCGGTATACTGACAGCACTTTGATCACCACTGTCGTAGGTGATGCTTATACTTGTGCCCACAGTGGTTCGATGTGCTTACGATATGCCCACTATTGTTATCCACAAGCGGCTCATATTTGTTTGTAGAGATCTGTTGTGTTTGCTACGAGCTCCTAGGAATGTTCGTAGGAGACCCTCGTTTCTTGCATCACATCCACCTTTCACCAATCTCAGGTGGTTTGACTGTACTTGTTTGTAGGGGGGGCGGATCCTCCATCATTGGTCTCCCATATTGCCTTCTCAATCAACAGGCATTTGTAGGGATTGTTGTAGGAGTTCGTACATCCAGGTCTTGTAACGAACTTTGAGTCACTATTAACCATACACATGTTCTTGTTTGAACTCCCTTGCATAGGATTCAAGCCTTGTCCTTGTATGTGTTTGAATCCAAGTCTGAGTTCCAACGTACAAGTTCAAGTCTTTGTTCAAAGTTTTGTCATCTCATTTGATATCCAAATCAAATGTGAAACTGAGTTCCTTATT
This sequence comes from Dendrobium officinale, assembly GCA_019514585.1. Lineage (NCBI taxonomy): Eukaryota > Viridiplantae > Streptophyta > Magnoliopsida > Asparagales > Orchidaceae > Dendrobium > Dendrobium officinale. Next base: position 124,436 of record JACXSL010001592.1, read on the forward strand.
ATTCTTAGAAGTTTGGGTTCTTCATTGTTCATGTTGAGCTTGGATCCAGCTTGAGTTCAGAGTACAAGTTTGAATTGTCTTTTATTCATCCCATTTTCAAATTGAGTTCAAGTTTGAGTTCACTCGAGTTTGAGTTCTATATTCGGATCCCCTGATGTTGCACAGTTCGAGTTCCAAGAATAAGTTCAAGTGCTTGTTCAGAGTCTTCTGAAGTCTTTGTAGGTACAATTTCATGTTCAAATGATTTGATTTTGACTTCAGTTTGATTTTATCTCTTAAAGATCACTTAGAGTTTAAGTTCACAAGTCCACTGTTCATCGTACAGGTCCTCTGCTCATTTTAGTTCAAGTTCTATGCATTTCTGTTCCAATACAAGTCCTCTGCACTTTTAGTTCGAGTTCTGTGCATTTCTGTTCGAGTACAAGTCTTTTATATTGCTGCCCGAGAAGGTCTTCAAATTGTTCAAGTCTTTGTATATTTCAGTGAAAATTTCGGCAGCACCCTGGCATATCCCCCGTTTGGGGGAAAATAGGAAAGCTGGGCCTTCCCACCACGCTACTAGAGCGTGTATGGTAGGTGTCCTTAGACACCACGGCCGTACAAATTTTCATCCCACCACGCTATAAGAGCGTGTATGGGGCCTTCAGCAGTACCCGTACAGTAGAACAGCAGTGACGTACCAGAACAACAGTGACTCCCCACCACGCTACAAGAGCGTGTATAGGGCTCTCCCACCTCGTCGTATGCATCGCACCGGGCTCCCTCCTACCGTGCTACAAGAGCGCGTATAGGTGGTTCTCCGGTCCGCTGCAAACGTCGAGAATGGGATTTTGGAACATCATACCTTTGCGTAGCAGTCGTCGGCAGTGTCGGTGTCGAGGTCGAGGACCGTCCCCACCACGCTACAAGAGCGTGTATAGGGCTTACCCGCCTCGTCGTATGCTTCGTACCGGGCTCCCTCCCACCGTGCTACAAGAGCGCGTATAGGTCGTCGGCGACTGTCGGCGGAGGCTCGAGGATCGAGGCAAAGGGGAGCATTATTTTATTTTTTTAATATTTAATTATAATTAATAATAGCTAAAATAATTAATTATAATTAATTATGATTAACATTTATTAATTATAATTATATTAAAAAAAACATAATTAACTTAATTAATTATAATCAATTATAATTAATAATAATTAATTTAATTAAAATAACTAATTATAATTAAAATCAATTAATTATAACTAATTATTTCATTAATTAATTATCATTTAGAAATAATAATAATTTATAATTAAATTAAGTAATTATAATTAATTATAATAAATATAATTAATTATAATTAAACAAAGTTAATTATAACTAATTACATTTATAATTAACAATAATTATAATAATTATAATTATAATTATAATTATAATTGAATTACAAAAATCCCTCTCCCTCTCACTATCTCTCTGTTCAGCGGGTTCACAGGATTTGGCCGTGGAAGCATGCGCAAGGGAGGAGGTCACGGCCAGCAAGCTCACGTTCTTGCTGCTGATTAAAATGTCCAACTTCTGATCCAGCAGAAAGCGAAAGTCGTACATGGAGCGAAGTCGAACAGCCAAGGAGGAGTCGGAGGAGCGACAGAATTTGGTCGGAGAAGTGCGGGAGCAGGGAGAAAGTTACCTTCACTTCCAGCGAGCTCCTCTGCTTGCTTCCGATCAAAATGTCGTAACTTCCGGACTGCCGCAGCGAGCTCCCGTTGTAGTTTCCGATCAAAATGTCGGAACTTCCGACCGGAGAGGAAGGTAACGTCGTCGAAGGAGCTAAGTCGAAGCAGCAAGGAAAGAACCGGAGAAATGACGAGCTCCGGTCGGCACTTCCGATCCAAATGCCGTAACTTCCTATCGGGATGGAAGGAAAAGTCGTCGGAGAGGCGAAGTCGTTCGACCACGGAGGAGCTAAAGACGCGACGAGATGGAGAAAGTTTCCTTCGCAGTCGGTGAGATCCCGTCGTTGCTTGCGATCGAATTGTTGTAACCTCCGGTCCGACAGCAGGGGAAGGTCGTCAAATGAGCGAAGTTGAGAGAAAGAGAGGGAGAGATCGTGCGAGAGCCAAAGTCCAACGAGTCCCTTCCTTCGGCCCTTTTTACGGCTGCCAGAGAGATCGTGCAACTACGTGGGGGGAGATCGTGGGCGTGGAGCTCGAGCGACATGGCCGAGAGGTACGTGCGATCCTTTCTCCCCTTTTTTTATTTCATTTCAGGTCAACAAGTACGTCAGATGGAATAATTTCTTAGACTTATTGTCGTATCCCCAAGAGTTGGGCCCCCTTTTTATGGGTCAATATAATCTTTATGCTCAAAATCTTGATTCCAGTAGTCATTTGTTTGGTACATCCTAAGGGGCAAGAACTGTATTCTAACCCTTCTTGGAGAATTCCATCCACAAACGAAAAGTTTATGGCTAATCGATATTGCTCACCTTTCACGTTCTTAAACTAAAACAACTGGACTGGACTCTCCTACTTAAATTGGACTGTCTGAACGAGCAGGTGAAGAGCTGAGTGTAAAGGTACGGGGTGAGTCCCCCTATCTTAATGGGAAACAGGTCCCGCTATGAATGAAAAGGAGTGGGAGGACATACTTCCGCTTATATCGGGGCTGTTTGTTCCACTCGAGAGGAAGGAGCTTTTATGGAAGCAACAACTATAGGAAATTTTTCAACTCGTGACTCATCTTTCATGCCAGTTGATGGCAATTCCAAAGAAACGATCAGGGAGTAGGCCCCCCATTATATCATTGATTCTTTCTAACAGTTCGGAGGTTAGCTTTATAAAAGGAAAATATCAATGAACTTCTATGAAATGGTTTCATGGGATTTAGCCAATTGTCTCGATTGTAAGATATCATTGATTAATAGGAATCCATGTTATCAAATGATTTCCTGCATTTCTTTCTAGCATGGAATGAGTCAATCACCAGCTTTGGTATCTTTTTGAACAAAAATAGTAATATTGTTCATCCATTGATCAAGAATTTTCGTCTTTGGGAACTATCATGATCATTCAATAAGAATGGTTTCAATTTCGGTGAAAAAGGCCCAAAAAGAAAAAAAAAGTCTGTTATAGAGCTATCAAACTGTTGGAAGTTGCTCGGGTTGTGTTTAATTTAATTGAAAATAGGTGCTTTTAACAAGAATGAGTGGTGAATAAGCTTTCATAAAATTGGCTCCAAATTGTTTTGATGTAGATTTTCCACCTGTGCGGAAATGCACTGATATAAAATCATGTAGCTTTTATTTAAAGACTGAAGATTCCATATTCAGGAAATTGGTGCAAAGTTTAATGAATTCTTATGATTCTTTATATTTTTATTCTGTTTCACTTGACTATAGTTTAACTAAAACTATACAGCTGCATGCCAATTTATTTTAATTACTACAGCTTAATTCTTTCGATGTTCTTATCCTTGTTTCAATTTTTCTTTGAAACTTGTGCATAGCTTATTCTTATTGCTTACATAGCCATTTTAATATAATATAATATTATTATTATTATTATTATTTTGAATAGTTAGGTTAAGTGAACTGAGCTTGCAGTTGCTACTTCACTCTTGAGTTTCAGGGTTTTGCTTTGAATAATAATATAATCTGCATGCTGTTCACTTATATTGTTTTTTATTTGCTACCAGAACTGCTGCAGTGTTATATATATATATGTTTTTCTTCATTTTTATATATATTTGTTGTACATGTTGCTAATTTTTTACCTTTATTGTCTTTATACTTGAGACTAATTTGTTCTGTTTCCTGTAGACTATCTTGGGACTACTGATTTTGTTGAGAGAGGAACTGGTGACGTTGTTTTTAGAACCTGTCACGAGGAGAGAAATAGACTTGTGTTTCAGATGGGCTCCTCTGATGCTGTTAGGGCTCTAGCTGCTGCTGAGTTAGTGTGAGTATATTCTATTTTTGTTAACCAATGAGGATAAAAAATAAATTTACAATTATTTTCATCATTACAGATTTAGCTATCATATATTTTAATAATATTTAAAATGGATATCAATATTCTTTCTTATCCAATTTAGAAGTGACATATGACATGTTCCTATGAGAATTTCTTAGAATTTTCTTTAAGGAGAACTTTAATTGTTCCATTTCATAATGGGTTGGTTGATATTTACCCCAATGAATAACTAATTATTTTTATTGCCAAGTGATGTTTTTATGATGCTCAGTAGTAGCTGAATTCAAACTAAGAAATGGATTATGAAAGATACGATAATAATAATAACATGTTTTTATCCCACTACGTGGGGTTGGCTATATGAATCCTTTTTCTCCATTGTGTCCTGATAAGAGTCAAATTCACATTTAAATCTAATAAAACTAGGTCATTTTTATACTTTTTAACTAAGTCTTTTTTGATCTTCCTCTACCTTTCTAAACACAACAGAAATCTAATACATCTTGGCTGAGGTTTTATGTGGCCAAGTAACCTATAAGGTGAATCTCTCCAATTTTATTTGCCACCAATGCTATTTCAACCTTTTCACATAGATACTCCTTCAACACTCTATATAAGTAAATTTATTCATCCACTTGAGCATCCTTATTTTTGCAACACTTAATTTTATGCTTCTCTTTTAATGACTAATATTTTGCGCTATAAAGTATTGCAGGTCTCACCACTGTCATATAAAATTTTCCCTTAAGTTTGAATGTTACATTTCTATCACACAACAAGCAGGATGTATTCCTCCATTTCAACCAGTCAACTTGAATTCTACTAATAATATCTTCATCTATTTCACCATCACTTTGAACAAGAGACTCAAGATATCTAATAAGAGCACTCTTTTTAATGACTTGATCACCCACTATCAAAATCCCACCACTAGATCTATTACTACTAAAATTATACTCCATATATTTAATTGTAAATCTAATCAAATCATAACCTTTAGACTTTAAGGTTGACCTTTATCATTCAAGTTTTTCGTCAACTTTCTCTCTAGTCATACCAACAAGAAGAATATCATCAACAAAAAACACACACCAAGGTACAGCCTCTTGCAAGTGTCTAGTAAGAACCTCCATGACTAACGAAAAGAGATAAGGGCTTAAAGCTAATCCTTGATGTAATCCGATTGAAATAGAAAAACACTTGGTCAAACTTACACATTTTCATTTTGCATTACTAAACGCCACCCCTCCCTATCTGTCCTCATCCAGCATTCTTACTTTTGCAGGTCCAAAGATGTTGCGGCCATTGATATCAACATGGGGTGTCCCAGGTCGTTCTCCATCAGTGGAGGAATGGGAGCTGCGTTACTATCTAAACCTGAACTTGTCCATGATGTACTCCATATTTTTAATTTAAATGTATATTTTAAGTTTCCTTAGTAAATTGATGTCCCGAATTCCATTGAGTGATAGCATGCAGTATCTTTTCTTTACCAGATCTTGACCACATTGAGAAGGAATTTGAACAGTGCGGTAACATGTAAGATTCGTCTTCTCAATTCATCCCAGGATACAGTGGAACTTTCGCGTCGAATTGAGATGTCTGGTGTTTCTGCACTTGCTGTTCATGGAAGGTATTCAACTCCTGAAAACCTTGTGCTTGTTCTGGTGATGTCATATGCAAGTTATTCAATAGATGTGCGGTGATCTTCTGTTTTTTTTTTTTTTTGTGTGGGGGGGGGGGGGGGGGGGGGGGGCGGGGCTGTTGGCCCGGGTGGCGCTGCTTGGTTTATTTTCATAGCACTAACTGTTCCTAAAAGGTATTCAAATTCTGGATACCTGATTTCTGGTGATTCTTTATCTAAGTGATTAAATTGATGTATGGTATGGTAACTATGTTAGGATTTCTTTTAGAATGTCGAATGTAGCTTAGTTTTATTATATTTCAATCCCCTTTTTGTGTTCTGTTTTGCGTAGGAGCAGTTGTTTGACGTTCTCCTTTGTTAGAACAAATTTGCATGACATTTTGGTTTGAGTTCCTGAATTGCTACCTTCCTGTCTGTTGAATTTAAGTCTCGAGTTTTCATGAAGTTTCTAGAATTCCAGTCTTCATGATCAATCTATATGCGCTCTCTTTGAAAGTCTTGAATGTTAATTATTTTATGAGTTGTTTTTTGAAAAGCTGAATTGGTTCATAAGTTGGAATGCTATTGTAAGCATGAGGTAGTATTGCATCAAATGTTATGTTACGTGTAACTCCCTGAATTACTTTAGGTGCAGTCTTAATTTATTATCGTCTTTTTCTATTCCTGTTTGGATCTATTTGATTTTACTTGATATATTAGTTCCACATTGCCAATGTATGAATTGTAGGAGAGTTAAGGACAGGCCACGAGATCCTGCAAAGTGGAGTGAGATTGCAGATGTTGTTTCAGCATTATCCATTCCTGTTATAGCTAATGGCGATGTCTTCGATTATGAACATTTTGAACGGATAAAAATTGCCACTGGTAATTAAGGAATTTTCTTTTTATAATTATTTACTGCCTTTTTGTACAAGTGATTAGTTTTTCTCATCTTTGAAGTTTATTTGGAATGTTTTTTTAAGCTTATAAGTGTTATCATGTCAAGACCCAAAGGAAATTCAACTCACACTATGATATTAAAATGAATTTTTTTCTCGTATTCTTTATTTTTTATTTTTAATGAGGTTAATTTATCTTATTCTGGTTGAAGAAGTAGAGAAAGTAAGGATAATAAGAATCCAAATTTGAGGCTAAGTAACTTTTCATTTTATTGTGCGTGGTTGTTGTGGCTAGGTTGTTGGTTTTATACTATGATGCACGGACACGGACACGGCGACACAGACACGACACGACACGGACACGGGACACGGCTTTTTTGAAAATATAGGACACGAATACGGCGCGGACACGGCAATACATTTTTTTATATAGTGTATATATATTAATGTAATATCATATTAAAAATGATAAACAATAATAAATGAATGACATGATAATTTGTCTATCTTATAATATAAAATATTTAATACAAAATATTTAGTACAACCACAAAAATATAAGCAAATAATCACTTACTACAACATCAAGCATTCAAGCTTCAACTATTAGGATTAGCTTTAGAGGTTTGTTTTTGGTCTTCAATATCATCATCATTGAATATCACTACTTTCAACTCTAGTTCAACAAGAGAAAGATTTGTAATTGTGCAAAAAGAGAGGAGAAGAAAATACCTTCACTGCCAAAGAGAAATGAAAATGAAAATGAAAATATTCGATGAATGGAAATTAAATGCAGACGTTGATTTCGTGTTGTGGATATGAAATAAAAATTTAGTTTAAATATCGCAAAATATAAAAAATTATATTTTAAAAAAATTATAAAATATTTAAAATACGCGTGACGGACACGCGTGTCCAATTTATTTTTAATATTTTTTTAATTGGACACATTTTCGGCGTGTCCGACACGTGTCGGAGGAGTGTCGGACGAGTGTCGTGTCGGACACGGTGTCAGACACTGCACGCCACTTTGAGGAGAAGTGTCGGTGCATCATAGGTTTTATATGAACATATTTGTGAAATCATAACTTCTTCTATTTGTTGACCTGCATACTATATCCAAAGGAAACAAAAAAGAGGCTCAAAATCATACCTTGCCCGATGGATCCTCAAAGTCCTGCTGAAATCCCGCTGGCAGCGCCGATCACATCGTATCTCCGCACCTCCTGCCAAAAGCCGGTCTCGATCGCATCCCAGAGCGGGCCTTTAAAATGCGACCGAACCCTCCTCTTCGAGGCACACCCGACCAAGCTCTCTCCCTCGACATATACGACTGCTTCCACACTTGCTTCCCTCCGTCTCTGTTTCGTGCTTCCAGCGACCCGAAGCTAGAGCCGCAGAAACCCCAACTCCACCTCCTGCCTCTCGGCTCCCTGCTACTCCCGAACTCCTCTCCCACAACAGCTGCTTCGATCACTTTGTCCGATCCGACGCAGCTGGAGCCCTCATCCGACGTCCTAGCCGCCTGGATCCCGTCAACCTTGCGATCAAAATCTCTGTCCGATCCCTCCAGACCAACGCCGACCTTGCTCCTCCCGTCGCCTCCACCCCAACGTCCTTGCTTCTCCGACTTCCTCTAGCCGAGAGAGAGAGAGAGAGAGAGAGAGAGAGAGAGAGAGAGGAGAGCACCTTACCTGTCCCGATTCCTCCCTTCCCGTCGCTTCTTCGACTTGTCCCTGGCTGTTCGACTTTGCGCCTTTCTTCCTGTTGGAAAGAAAGTTACGACATTTTGATTCAGAAGCAACAACGGGAACTCGTTGGCGTGAAGGTAACTTTGTCCCTCTCACCCGCTTCTTCGGCCAAATCCAGTAAAACTTCCAAGCCGAGAGGGAGAGGGAGAGAGATTAGACTTTTATTATTATTTTTAATTAATCATAATTATTATGATTAATTATAATTGATTTTAATTAAAATGATTATAATTAATCCTATTAATTATAGTTGATTTTAATTAGAATTGATTTTAATTAATTGTAATTTATAATACTTAATTATAATTAATTATTATTTATTAATTAAACTTTGTTAAAGTTAATTAATGTTCATTAGTTATAATTAAAATTTAATTATAACTATTTATTTTAATTAATTTTAATATGTAATTAATTAATTTATTTTAATTAATTCTAATTAATTATTTTAAAATAAAAATAATTATGATTAATGAATTTAATTATAGTTGTTTAAAGATAATTATAATTAATTGATTTAATATAAAAAAAGAAGAAAAGCTCACCCTTTGCTCTCCCTCGATCCTCGGGCCAACACCGTCAAACCCCGCGCAGGTATAACTTTCCTAAACTCTAAAACTCCGAGATCCCGCTTTCGATGCTTGCAACGCGACCAAACGACCACCTATACACGCTTTTCTCTAGCGTGGTGGGAGGAAGTTTGTCGCGGTGTTTTCAACGAATTGGGAGATCACATAAAATCATGTTCTCGATGTGCGTGCCAAATCGGTAAACCGCCTATACACGCTTTTCTCTAGCGTGGTGGGATGGGGACCCGGTGCGGTGCGTACGGCAAGACCGGGATATTCATAAGTACTCGTTCGCGGGGAAATAACTGCTTTTCATCCATAAGTACCCGCTCGCGGGGGAAAACAACTGTTGTTTCTCTTTTGCAACAGGTACCGAAAACCCCATACACCCTTTCTCTGGCATGGTGGGGACAAAAACTTTACAACGGCCTCGGTGTCCTCGAAAGAGGGCACCTACCGTACACGCTTTTCTCTAGCGTGGCGGGAGGCCCAGTTTTCCGTAGTTTTCCCCTAAACGGGGGAGACGCCGGGAGGTTGCCGAAATTTCGGGTGAAAACATACCGTACTCAGACCTGTTTGAACTCAAAAGAATGTGAACGGTGGACTTGTGGGACTGAACTTGAACTTGATTGGACTTGAACTTGTGGACCAAATGAAAAAGGCTAATTTTAAACTTAATTAAAATAAAATTGAAATGAGAGCTTAACTTGAGCAAAATTTGGAGAATCATAATGGATTTTTGTTGGACTTGATTAAGCAAATTTTACTCAAATTTGAACTTGTAGTTTGAATCTCATTTGATTCAGAATCAAGTAGAACTTGGACTCAAATGTAACATGAACTACAAAAGGTTGGACCACAGGGGACTTGAATTGGCATTCGATTTGAACATCGAATGAAATGAACAAGGATTTGAACATTTGAACTCAAGCCAAGACTTGATTTGGGACCGCAATGAACTTAACTCAACTTGAACTCGAATTTGGGCTTAGACTCATTTTCAAATAAATGAAAAAGAGCTTTGACTCAACTTGGACCTAATTGAGAGCTACAAGAGATCATGTTATGACATGGAATATTACTTGAGCAACCAATTAAGAATTTGATTTGAAAAATGACATCAAGATTCTAATGGAATGTTAAAGAATTCTCATTTCAATTTGAATGTAATTGCTAATTAAGATATTTGATCATTCAAATCTTATGCAAGCAAGAGTCAAGTGGGAATGCAAATGTGACTTGAAAGTTAGATATAACTAAGACAAGATATCAACAAGGAACTTCATTTGAACAATGATACAATATCTCCAATGAAATATCAACAAGGAACTTCATTTGAACAATGATACAATATCTCCAATGAAATATTGGGAGACTATCATTTCAATTGAAATGCAAATGGAAGTGTATAAACTTGTGGATTAACGGACTTGCAAGGTGTCATTCACTCATAAATGGTGATAGCATAATATGACAACACAATGCCTCCAAGGAATTGCAAAATCTATATGTAATTAACAATTAACCAGCTCATGATACTTATCATAATCATGTAGCTGAATAATGTAAGATGATTTCAATAATTACAAGGAGGTACAATAAACATGATGGTTTGACAGTCAACAATAATCTACAAGCAAGCACATCAAGCTCTCAATGCGTTCAAGTGACGAATGATGAAAACAAAATGGGCTCAGAGCATCCAACCAAACTTACTTGAGAATGACATTCGTATCAATCATTCAATCAACTCCAAAAGATCTGCAATACATACAAATCCTCTACGAATACAAATGTATGTACAACATCCGTCCATGGGTAGATGTAGAAAGACTTCAGTAAATACAGAATCCTGAAGTCGATTTCAGTCCGTGAAAGAATACATCTACCTGCCCACTCGCAACAATGACGGATATACTACCTGAGCCAAACAAGTACAACGAATACAAGCATCTACGAATAAAGGCAGGAGATTAGTTAGTGCATTATGATCCGCCTACAAAAATTAACAAATAGTGCACGACAGTCTACCTATACGAAGCAGCGAACAATTCTATTCAGAAGCTGCTACGCCACCGGATTCGCAACACTCGTACTAGCGGACAGAAGACGTGTATAAGCTCTGAAATCAAATGTTGTGTATTCAAATGTCAATTATCTGCACAACTATAAATATTTCAAAATACCCCTGCACGTGCACTAGAGAATGTATACACATAGGTACACTAAAGGGGGTATATAAAAATCACCCGCATGGGCCCCAGCGAGCGTGTTATTGGTACACACGTGGCGCCTAGGGATGCTGCGCGGGTCGATAAGTGAATTCTAGTTCGAACCCGATCCTTCTATACGGATCAACAGAAGTCGACAAGGTTCGAACCTTTAAATAAATACATGATTGTGGGGATCAATGTATTTGTTTCAATACATTCATATTAGGCTTTCAAGACCTACAATCAAAAGAATTCACTAAATCAAAGGCATGAAGCCTATGAAACCCGATCATCGAGCAACAACTTACTCGAGTTGACAAGGTTCAATCAACAAAAAGGAAATGACCCCAAACACCCCGATGATGGCCGTGTTGAATGCAGATCTCAAACGAAGGGGTTTCCCAATATTTTCAAATGTCTTCCAAATATCCAAAGTTCATAGCTCCACCCAAAAGTTCACCCAAAAAACTCCACAAAAATCCCAAAAGAAACTCTACAAAAATCTCAAAAGTCCAAAAATATTTAAAAATGAAACTATCCATCAACACTTAAAGCAAAATTCATCCACCCTCCGCAACAGTCTGCCGGGGTGGACAAATTCAAATAAACTCTTGCTCACAAAGAGTCAAATGCCTAGTCGAAAATATCACTAGGATCCATTCTCAAACAATCTTTTGCCAGTAAGGACGTGGTACGTGTCCTCTCTAACCGGCAGTTTTCGCCGCCAAATGGCACTGCAGGTAAACGGGTTATGACCCGGGGGGCCCTCTGAACCGAGTGGTTTTGCCGCCAAATGGCACCACAGATAGCGGTTATGGCCAGAGCCGATACGCTCCTTAATGGCGTTAAATCCTTGAGATATGAATCAATAGGATATGATCGATAGGGCACAAAGCCCTCTGTCAGCTAAGGTGGATTTAAATTTGTCCCCTTAGACAAACATTCAACCCCGGTCTACAAGGTTCCCTTGGACGAAGCAACCTATGGCTGCCGACAAGGATCCTTCTGTCAAGTTGGGTCGACTACCTCTTCTGACTAAGTAGACCAGGGACCACGATGGCCCGGGATGACGGAACCATGGGATCTTGATCGGGTCCATCATCCATTCCCCCACCATCAGCTTTAAGTGCAGGATGGTGAAATTTCTACTTTAAATATAAAATCTTCAAATTCCCAACTACTTTCCAAAATTCCTAAATTCTTAATCATTTTCAAATTTCCAAATCCAATCATTGCTGCTACTATATGCCAGATAACACGTATTCTATACGTATCTGATTGACAACTAGCCTTAATCGAAAGTTCTCTCTCGTGATCGGGAGGGGTAATTAACTATAGGGGCTTGCGCCTATAGGAAACCAGAACTCAGATCATAAAGTCCTCACAAAATGAGGGCGAAATCTCTGGGTAGTGTCTTATCTACAAACCCATCTGCCTTCCAAAATTTACCACGAAACTTAGTTCGTTAAAACTCCCTCGTCGAATAAGAAAAGCGAGTGGAGGCCGAGGCCGAATTTTCGGAGCCCACACTATTCATTTTGTTACCCATCAATTATCTTCTCCATATTGTTTTTAAGATAGCAACTTTATAAGATCCCACGGTAACATCCTTACACCTTTCCAAACACCTTCTAACTCCCCCCTCCCTAAAACCAACAGTCTCACACATCGTGCCGTCTCTTTTCCTTTAAGTGCTAATAAAGCTTTAGAACTTCTTGAATTTCCTATGGTCAAGTTATAGACTGGACAAACGTTACTTTTCCCTAAAAAATTCAGTTTTTCCATAGCCATTTTGAATCTGTTTATGTAAGCCAGTTTAATTCACATGTATAATTAATGTGTGGTAATGATTAGCTATCTCAATATATACGGTTTTGAAAAATTGTAGCGTTTGAGTATGATGTGATCGGCCATTTTCTTTCTCCATTCTAGGGTAACTAATGCAATGTTCATGATTGAGTTAATGCATTAAATAGGAAAATTCTTGTGACTGAAATTTCTCATACCCGGTGTTTTCTTAAGAAACTTCATTTGTAGATTTAATATTTGGTCCTGGTAATGTTAAATCCTGTAAATCATGTTTTATGGTCATGCTAAATTTTTATACCTGAAATTTCTTATGATTGAATTTTGTTGATTAAAATATCATTGTAAAATTTTCAAATTAAACTAATAGCACAATTATAATTTAATATCAATCCTATTTTAGGAATCAATAATATTTTTATATTTTTAATATCTTTATTGCATAAATATCATAATTATATTAATTTATTCAATTATATAATTTTCAAAATTTATTTATTAATATTATAATTAAAAAATGCAAGATTTATTAAAAATTAAATCCTTTGTCTTCTACCCTTCTCCTACCCAAATTCTAGAAACCCTCCATTGATGGTAAAAGCAGCGTGAACTTGTTGGGGAAGTCATCAACAGGACTAACAGTGTTTTGAGGAGAAGAGGATTTGTAATGGAAGCTTGCTATGGGAGGAGATACTGTTGATTTAAAGTTAAAATCCATTGAAGCCCAAGATCTGGTGAGTCTGAGATTTATGATAAAATAGAGGAGAAATAATACTTTACTTTGGAAGTAACCGGATTTATTATTCTGTTGGATTTAGGTTATTCATTTTTTATTATTTGACAAGATTTAACGTGAATCTTGCTTAAGATCTGCTACTTAATAGTCTCTAAGGCTAATTTTTTCGCAAAGAATTTATACAATTTGATAATCTTCTCTTCACTAATTACCAGCACAAACCGCTTTTGTGCTCTCAATCGTATGGGTCTGCAAGTCAACCTCATAAACCTTGATTGGGTGGAGATAAAGTTTAGGCATCATACATTTCCATCACACAGAGATAGGAAGGTTAAAATGTAGAACCAGAAGATATCAACCTTTTTTATTTCATAGTATTAATCCTTAGTATAGATTTCATAAGCATTTCCTTATTCTGAGCAAAACATGGCCTCATTGTTATCTAAGTTTCAGTTTGTAATTTTTTTTTTTTTTTCGTTATTTTATGTCTGGTTTTGGAAATCTTTCAGCCAACGATACTATGGCTTCTATTCTGAATGATGCTTGAATAAGGAATTAAGTTTTAATATTGATTGGTAGATGCTTGTGGTTCTTTTGATTGAACCCATGCGTATATATTTAATTTTGTTCTTATGATCAAGTTTCCATGGTATTTCACTTCTTCTTGTTATAAATATGATTAAGGTGGAGCATTGACTGAATACAGATATCCAAACACAATGCACTGTTAAAAGGTGGAATTCCGACATCCTTGAGGAATTCTGGATGTAATGCTGATGAGGGCATCAGATTTCGACACGTGTACCATCGCCGGAGACGCCGATCGACGGCCTTGATTCAGAGCCTTTATTTTTGATGCTTTAGTTTATTCATGACTTTTATTTCATGTTTTTCCTTTTGTACCCCTATGAGGGAATTAATACTTATTGTAGCCCAAGGGCATTTTCGTCTTTATGCATTTTATTTCTTGATAGCCTATATAAAAGGCTTTGTCATTGTACTTGAGATTATTATTGAATGAATGAAAATTTCCGTGCTTTGTTCTCTTTGTGAGTGCATGAAGATCTCTTGGTGAGTTCTTCCATTGAGATCTCTTAGTGAGTTCTCTAATTTTTCTTTTTTCTTTTAATTGCTCTTCTTAATTTCCTCCCCACAAGAAAGCTCTACAAAATTTCCCCTTCCCCTAGTTCTTGCCGCCGGCCCCCCTAGGGTTTTCCCCCCACCGCCGGCCAAGCTCCCCACCGCCGTCCATCCCCTTGCCGAGATCCCTTCCCCACCTGACTGGCCTCCTCCCCTCTCTCCACCAATTTCCAATGTGAAATTTGAGATTCAAATTTTTGAATTGTTTCCTAATTTGGAAATCCAAATTAGGAAAGTTTTCATGAGCAAATAAATTTCAAATCAAATTTAATTTGGAGTTTTAAATCCCTTGCCACGTCATCAAATCAAGTTTTAATTTCCTTTCCCCTCTCCCCCAAATTCCTCCCTCTCTCCCTATGCATGCCGCCGGCCACCCCCTTGGTGGATTGCATTTTAATTACCCCCATTAACTCCCCTTGATCCTAATTTGTAGCTCGCAAGTGCGAGGCGGAAACGGAGATCGGACGGAAAAAAGAGACCAATCAACAAAACATTACATAGAATTTTCCATAAAGAATTTAGCAAAACTAAACACATCTCCAATACATGTATGAAAGAGCCACTATGAATCCAAGTAAAAAAAAAATTTTTTTCTATTACTTTTACCTTCCAAAAGAGAGGTTTACACAAGAGTTCTTTCTATAACCTGAATCTCCAATCACCATATAACTCTTCAAAAATCTGCACATACCTCTATCTATCAAAATAAAAATAACAAAATAACAAAAGAACCTGCCACCCGTCGTCTCCCTACGACGGTAGGGTGCGCGGTGGCTGATCAGTCATCTAACCCCCTCTTTTGGATCCTCCTGAAAAGTATTCCCACAACGAGGGTGAGTTTTAAGCTCAATAGGTGAGGATAAAAATTCATTTAAACATAGGAAGAAAAAGGGAAACTACAACAACATGTTGGCGTAGGAAAAAATTTTAACAAGAAAATTTATCAATTCTAAAGTAAGTTATGCTCCAGTGACAACATATTTTTCTTTACATCAATTTCTTTCCAATGCTTAAACCTTTCATTACATTTCCTTTCTTCCTTTCCTTTCATTTTAAAACATTGAGGCTCATTTTAATCTCAATCACATATGACAATGTATGAAAAACATTCATAATAATTTAGTACGTATATATATATATATATATATATATATCACCCATCTCGGGAGTATCACTTGTACTGATCAGGTACAATAAATTGGCCATTTCCTTTTCCATAGGTTCAAAAGAACCAATCCTTTTCGACAGCTCATAAGAGCCTTTCTTTTCCATAGCTCATAAGAGCCTTCCTTTTCCATAGCTCATAAGAGCCTTCCTTTTCCTTGTGATACTCCCGCATCAACATGCTCATGCATTTATTACTTAAATAATCTTAAAATGAAATGCTCCATGTACTTTTCCATAATGTATTCTTGTATGTAAGATAAGGAAATCATGTGAAACAAGTGTATAACATGAGTGTGTATACCAAACATGAGTTAAGCATTGCATAGGAGAAACATTTGAAATCACTTCATTTGTCCATAGACTTACAAGGGAAAATTGAGCCATAAGAGTTCATAAATAACATAAACCAATTGAACATTTCTATGTAATAGAACAAAATACAAGTTACCTAATATTTAAAAGAAAGTTCATCCCACCTACCTTAATTTGTGTAGTCCCTTCCTTTGTCGATCGCTATTCTTTTCCTTTTCACAAATTATCTAAAAGAAATATACAAGGGGAAAACATAAGTAACTAACATCTACACAATATCTCAACCCTAATTCCAAAGGAAATAATTTCCTATGTTTGTGTAAGTGTTTATAACAAACCCTTCCCTCAAAATATGATCTCTCCCTCATGTCCACTTTGAGTTTAGGTTTTAGTTCAAAAGCCATATGGTCTAACACGCTAATCCTCTCTTTAAACCCAAGACATAAAAATAAACATGTAAATTTCGGAATTAATTAAACCAAAAATTAGAAATCATGGTTTTTCAATTAGAAACTATAGGTTAGCTTCCAAAACCCTCCTTAAATCAATTAGAAGTCAAAAAGGATTCAAAAACTTCATCATTAGGGAGAAACCCTAAATTCCTAACTCAAAGTTTTTTTTTTTTTTTTTTTTTTTTTGGCTTAAACAATAAGTGCCTTTACATAAAACCTTCCTCAAATTACTAAAAACAATATTTGTGAAAGCATTTACAAGGGAGACAAATTTTTTTTAGCAAACCCTAATTTCAAAAATTTTCATTATTCACAAAAACTCAACATAATATGGTTTAGAAACTCTCCCTAAACCTTCCCTAGACTTCTCTCAAAGAAAACCCAAAGAAAACCTAAAATATCTCAAAGCCCTAATTTCTTCTTTTCCAAAAATCATGAGAATGAGAGGGGAAATCAAAGTTCTAATGCATACCTTTGCTTTCCCTTAGTCTCCCCCACGATTTTTCCTAAGTTTGGCCGCCGGAAACCGCCGCCGGAGCCGCCGCCGAAGAACCCGTCGCCGCTCCTACCCGCGCCTCACGCCCCTTGGTTCCGCTCGGTTCGTGCGAATGGGGGAGAAGGAGGGCTCGGTTTGGCCTAATAGGGAGAAATGGGAAAAGCCAAAAGACCCTTATGCCCTCACTTAAGTAATTCCGGCATTTTAAAAGCTTAGGGGTAGTTTGGGTATTACTTAACTTCCAACAATTATATCTCCTAATTTAAGCGAGATTACATATAAGTCCTTTATACCAAATCGATCGAAATTTTGCGCTCTATTTTATAAAATTAAAATTATTTTTTTGCGTCAAAATCCGGCAACTTCGAATTCAAATTTCCCCTCCAAAACTTAACTGAAATTACTCTCAGTTTTTTTGTCTTTGTTTTCTAAACCAATCTCCCCTCACCCCACATCCACCGCCGGCCTCCCCATACCTTCTACAACCCGCCGCCCCCCTTCTCTCCTCATTGGAGATTTACTTGCGGCGACCACCCCTTCGCCTCTTCAAGAATGCATGGAGGTATCCGAGTGGAATTTCGGGTTTGAGTACGACAACCGCGGACGAGTGAACATCCTCCGATCTCCCTTCTTCGACGTCGGATTTGACTTCGACGACACCGTCGAAGAATATTTGGACCGGATCCTCCCAGCTCTAGTGGAGTTCACTTCTCCGTCTACACGTGGATTATCGAAGGGCGTCGTTACACACCACCTCCACGTCCGGCGCCGTCCTCTCCTTCCCTACGGATCTACGACACCATCGCCCTTGGAGTGGTCTCATCACTTGCATGGTTCTTCTTCTCCCAACAAGCCTAGAAGTAGGTAAATGAGTGACGCCTCATGGTGAGATAATCGCTTTGTTAACCACGGGATTCTAATTGGCATTTCATTTGCTTTACTTTATTTACTGTCGTTATTTTACCGATCTTGCTATTTTAGGTGTAAGCTCTTGCCTAAGCGTAGTTGAATTCTAAGATCTCTGAGAAGTTTCAATTGTGAACAATATTAAGCTTGCAATTTCACCCCTTAACAATATTTTATTAAGCTTCTAAATTCAATTCCTGGTTTCACATCATCTTGGTATCAGAGCATGGCTAGCATGCTTTGTTTGTGCTAGGTGCATCCTAGGAGTCTACCTTAGCTTGTCTTTGGTCGTTTGCATGCATAACATCATCTAGGTAGTTTTATTTACTGTTTTTCTTTGTTGTCCAGTAATTTCCTGCATCATATTTTCATTGCTAACATGCATGTCTACTTTACCTAAGTGTTATTTTAGTCACTTACCACCCACCGCTTCACCTAAGTCACTTGCAACACTTAAAATCCTTGCTGTCCAGAATTTTCCTGCACTGTTTAGTGACTCTTAAGTGCACTTTAACCCTTGACAATTTGCTGTCCACACTCCACAGCCAACCCGTGACTCCTAGACACCTTTCGCCTTTGTGTTAGGTGGCTGTCCTTGACTTTCCAGCAGCTATTTGAGGCTTTAGGAGCTGTTTTCTGTAGCATTTAAGTGCTGTCCTCCACCCCAACACTTCCCCATTCATCCCATAACCCACCCCATGGATCCACAACATCTCCAAGCTACCCTAGACCTCATCTTGGGCCAATTAGGGACTGTTACGCAACAAATTCGTAACACTCAGACGGACTTAGCGGATTTTAGGAGATTAACCAGTGATCGGTTAGATAACATAGAGCGTATTGGGAACCCCGCAATCTACACACCCTCACGGCCTCACTCACCCTATGACGAGGATAACTGAGCAGATCATGGCCACCTTAGAGACCAGTACCGCCATAACCCGAGACCCCATCAAGCTGTAGGAGATGAGAACCCGTGGAGCGACAATGATGCCCAGTTGTTGAAGAACATTAGAATTGATGCACCAACTTATGATGGAACCCTTGATCCCTAAGTCTTCATGGATTGGGTCAAGTCCATGGATAGTTACTTCAAATGGTATAACATCTCGGAGGCTAGGAAGGTTAGATTTGCAGAAATGAAACTCACGAGTAGAGCCAACTTGTATTGGACCAATTTAGAGAATATGTGCGAGGCTCGAGGAGAACACCCTATCACGGATTGGAGGACAATGAAACAAGAACTTAAGAGAAAATATCTTCCTCCTTCATACTACCCTAAGCTCCTTGATAAATGAAATAGATTGACCCAGGGGAGCAAGCCCGTCAAAGACTATATCTCGGCCTTTGATGATTTCCTGATCCGATGCAATGGTGAAGAGTCGGCCACCCTGACTCAAATCCTGTCCATGTTTAGGGCTGGCCTTAGGGAAGATCTGCGCACTGAACTTTTTGCTAGAGGAGTAGACTCGTTAGAGGCAGCCTGCAGCCTAGTACTCGACCTCGAAGATTCTAAAACCCACTCCCAAACGAGACACTTTGACTCCCGCTCGAACTCGTATAGAACCCCGTCTGGTCAACCCCAAAACCGACCCCCGGGTTCGACTGCCAGCCGACCCCCTGCTAGTTCGGCCCCACCTCGCATAGACCTCAAAGGTAAGACCCCCGAACGAGACGCTTCCAAACCCAATTATGGAACCAAATGCTATAGGTGTCATGGGTATGGACACATTGCTTCGCAATGTTCTAGTCCTTACAAAGTCACCATAATTGAAGAGATAGACGAGGAGGAAGAACCTGAGACTGATTTGATTCACCATGTGGATGAGGAAGAAGACTCTTTTACTGAAGAAGAGCCTGTTACCCTGCAAGTTGTTAGGTGCGCTTTGGCCCAACCTAAGTTGAGTGATGATTGGCGTAGAACCTCAATCTTTCATACCTTTATTAAGATTGGAGAAAAGAACTGCAAAGTTATTGTAGATAGTGGAAGTTGTATCAATGCAGTCTCTTCAGCTATGGTGTCCAAGCTCAACCTTAAGGTGACCCCTCACCCAAATCCGTATAAGGTTTCTTGGATCAACTCGACTACCATAGAAATTAAGGATCGAAGCCTTATTCCTATAGAATTTGTAGGATATCAGGATAAGGTTTGGTGTGATGTTCTAACCATGGATGTGGGTCAAATTATCCTTGGTCGCCTTTGGTTATTTGACAATGACGTCCATATTTATGGGAGGACGAACACCTGTGTGTTCGAACATAATGGAAAGAAGATCAAGTTAATGCCCTCTCAACCTAAACCTCCCAAGACTGAAGCAAAGCCTACGCCTGTCAAGCAAAGTAAAGGGCTCCACTTATTGACAGCGAAAGAAGTGGAAACTGAGATCACCCAAGGAGCACCCATGTATGCCCTTGTGGCTAGAGAGGTAGATGAGGATCAGAAAGAACCTATCCTCGATGCCGTCAAGCCCCTTCTTGAAAGCTTTGCTGATGTTTTCCCAGATGATTTGCCTAACCAACTGCCACCCCTGCGGGACATACAACACGCGATAGATTTGGTGCCGGGAGCATCTCTGCCCAACCTCCCTCACTACCGTATGAACCCGACCGAACATTCTGAGCTGAAGAAACAAGTTGATGAACTCCTACAACGTGGATTCATTAAGGAGAGCCTTAGTCTGTGCGCTGTTCCTGCACTTTTGACTCCCAAGAAGGACGGCTCATGGCGAATGTGTGTTGATAGCCGCGCTATCAACAAGATTACTGTCAAGTATAGGTTTCCCATTCCCCGGTTAGATGACATGCTGGACATGATGACCGGAGCCACTCTCTTTTCCAAGATAGATCTTAAGAGTGGGTACCATCAAATTAGAATCCGTCCAGGGGATGAGTGGAAGACAGCATTCAAGACTAAAGATGGACTGTTATGCCGTTTGGTCTGAGCAACGCCCCTAGTACCTTTATGAGGGTTATGACTCAAGTTCTTAGGCCTTTTTTAGGAAAATTTGTGGTAGTTTACTTTGATGACATCTTAATCTACAGTACTTCGGTGGATCAACATCTCAGTCACATAACACAAGTCTGTGAGGTTTTGAGGAAAGAACAGTTATTCGCTAACCCTGCCAAATGTAAATTTCTCACCGATAGTGTTACCTTTCTTGGATTTATCATTTCAACTCAAGGGATATCTGCGGACCCAGAAAAGGTGCGAGCTATTAATGAGTGGCCAGAACCTAAGAATATTCGTGATGTTTGGAGCTTTCATGGATTGGCCACATTCTATCGGAGGTTTATTCGGAATTTCAGCACCATTGTAGCCCCAATAACTGACTGTCTTAAGAAAGGAGAATTCCATTGGACGGCAGCTGCGACCAAAGCTTTCGAGGATATCAAGAAGAAAATGGTAGAAGCTCCTGTTATGCGTCTCCCGGATTTTTCTAAAGTGTTTGAGGTAACCTGCGACGCATCAGGGATCGGAATAGGAGTATTGTCACAAGAGGGACATCCTGTAGCTTACTTTAGCGAGAAACTTAATGCAATACGACAGAGGTACTCTACCTACGATAAGGAGTTTTATGCTATCAGCCAGTCCCTTAGGTATTGGAGACACTACTTACTACCCCAGGAGTTTGTAATATTTTCGGATCATGAGGCTTTGAGATACATCAACTCCCAAAAGAAGCTAAATGCCTGTCATGGACGTTGGGTTGAATTCTTACAAGAGTATTCATATACTATCAGACATAAAGCCGGAGCTGAGAATAAGGCAGCCGATGCTTTGAGCCGAAGGATAATGGTCACTAGAGAAATGAGAACAGAAGTTGTCGGATTCGAACGCATCAAGGATGACTATCAAGAGTGTACTGATTTTAAAGAGATATATGCGGCACTAACAGCGGGAGATAATTTGACCAGAGATGATTTCTTATTAGGGGATGGTTACTTATTCAAGTCGCAGAAGTTGTGTATTCCCGACACCTCTCTTCGTGAATTTCTTGTGTGGGAACTACACGCAGGAGGCTTAGCTGGACATTTTGGGCAGGCTAAGACCATCGTAGCAGTTGAGTATAGATTTTTCTGGCCCAGTCTCAAGCGAGATGTTAGTAGACTGATTAAGCGATGCCATACCTGCCAACTAGCTAAACAGAGGAAACAGAACACGGGTCTTTACACTCCCCTTCCCGTCCCAAACCGTCATTGGGAAGACATTAGCATGGACTTTGTTTTAGGGCTCCCCAAAACCGCTGGGAAGCATGACTCTATCTGTCTCGTAGTAGATCGTTTCTCTAAGATGACCCATTTCCTCCCTTGTGCTAAAACTTTCGATGCCTCTAGAATTGCCAAACTATACTTTAACGAGATTGTCCGACTCCATGGACTCCCGAAAACAATTGTGTCAGATAGAGACGTGAAATTTACGAGCTATTTCTGGAAAACCTTATGGGTTAGGATGGGTACTAAGCTGCAGTTCTCCACCGCCTTCCACCCACAAACGGATGGCCAAACTGAAGTTGTTAATAGGAGCCTTGGGAACCTCCTTAGGACCTTGGTAGGTGAGAACATTAGAGATTGGGACTCCAAACTACCCGTTGCTGAGTTTGCCTACAATAATTCTGTCAACCGGACCACCGGTATGAGCCCAGCTGAGATTGTTTATGGATACCAACATAGGCAACCGATAGATTTAGTCCCTATGAGTTCTAAGCTTAGAGTGTCAGAGTCTGCATCTGCATTTGCATCCCACATCCAGGAATTGCATCAAGAAATTAATAAAAGAATTGTACAAAATAATGAAAATTACAAACTTAATGCTGATCTCAAACGACGCTTCAAGGAGTTCAAAGTTGGAGACTATGTCATGGTTCGGATTCGTCCGGAGCGGTTCCCACCTGGGGCCGTTAAGAAACTACATGCTAAAAGTGTGGGTCCCTTTAAAATAACTTAAAAAAAAAACAGTAATGCTTATGTTTTGGACCTTCCTGAAGGTTTCAACATGAATCCCACGTTTAACATTGAGGATCTAGTAGCCTTTGATGGCCCTGAAAATCCATTAAATCTTGAGCCTTGTGAGTCCATACCTAGTGAGATCCCAGCATTACCTCCACTTCCCAAGCTTCCCACATTACCTAATATGGAGAAGATTGAAACTATACTTAGTGATGAGATCATTTCCACCAGGGACGGAGGACGCCACAGGTACTTAGTTCGTTTTTAGAGGAAAGCCGGAGACGGAGGATACTTGGTTAGAGCGGGATGAGATACAGAGACTGGACCCCGACATTTTGGAGCTGTACGAGAGTTCTCAGGACCCTTACTCGACAGGGTCGAGCTTCCTCCCACCCGGGGAGAATGATGAGGGCATCAGATTTCGACACGTGTACCATCGTCGGAGACGCCAATCGACGGCCTTGATTCAGAGCCTTTATTTTTGATGCTTTAGTTTATTCATGACTTTTATTTCATGTTTTTCCTTTTGTACCTCTATGAGGGAATTAATACTTATTGTAGCCCAAGGGCATTTTCGTCTTTATGCATTTTATTTCTTGATAGCCTATATAAAAGGCTTTGTCATTGTACTTGAGATTATTATTGAATGAATGAAAATTTCCGTGCTTTGTTCTCTTTGTGAGTGCATGAAGATCTCTTGGTGAGTTCTTCCATTGAGATCTCTTAGTGAGTTCTCTAATTTTTCTTTTTTCTTTTAATTGCTCTTCTTAATTTCCTCCCCACAAGAAAGCTCTACAAAATTCCCCTTCCCCTAGTTCTTGCCGCCGGCCCCCCTAGGGTTTTCCCCACCGTCGGCCAAGCTCCCCACCGCCGTCTATCCCCTTGCCGAGATCCCTTCCCCACCCGACCGGCCTCCCCTCTCTCCACCAATTTCCAATGTGAAATTTGAGATTCAAATTTTGAATTGTTTCCTAATTTGGAAATCCAAATTAGGAAAATTTTCATGAGCAAATAAATTTCAAATCAAATTAATTTGGAGTTTTAAATCCCTTGCCACGTCATCAAATCAAGTTTTAATTTCCTTTCCTCACTCTTCAAATTCCTCCCTCTCTCCCTATGCATGCCGCCAGCCACCCCGTTGGTGGATTGCATTTAATTACCCCATTAACTCCCTTGATCCTAATTTGAAATTCAAATTAGGATCCATTAATTTTCCCTCCTATTTGTATTAAAACTGAAATAATTTCAGCTTAATCCTTTTCCCCCTCTCTTCTCTTCCACCGCCGGCCCTCTCTCTCTCTTCCCCATTAATTCTTCATTAAGGAATTAATTGCCCTCTCATTGGAATTCAAATTTCCCCTCCAAAACTCCCCAAAACTGAAATCACTCTCAGTTTTTTTGTCTTTGTTTTCTAAACCAATCTCCCCTCACCCCACATCCACCGCCGGCCTCCCCATACCTTCTACAACCCGCCGCCCCCTTCTCTCCTCATTGGAGATTTACTTGCGGCGACCACCCCTTCGCCTCTTCAAGAATGTATGGAGGTACCCGAGTGGAATTTCGGGTTTGAGTACGACAACCGCGGACGAGTGAACATCCTCCGATCTCCCTTCTTCGACGTCGGATTTGACTTCGACGACACCGTCGAAGAATATTTGGACCGGATCCTCCCAGCTCTAGTGGAGTCCATCGACGATCACTTCTCCGTCTACACGTGGATTATCGAAGGGCGTCGTTACACACCACCTCCACGTCCGGCGCCGTCCTCTCCTTCCCTACGGATCTACGGCACCATCGCCCTCGGAGTGGTCTCATCACTTGCATGGTTCTTCTTCTCCCAACAAGCCTAGAAGTAGGTAAATGAGTGACGTCTCAAGGTGAGACAATCGCTTTGTTAACCACGGGATTCTAATTGGCATTTCATTTGCTTTACTTTATTTACTGTCGTTATTTTACCGATCTTGCTATTTTAGGTGTAAGCTCTTGCCTAAGCGTAGTTGAATTCTAAGATCTCTGAGAAGTTTCAATTGTGAACAATATTAAGCTTGCAATTTCACCACTTAACAATATTTTATTAAGCTTCTAAATTCAATTCCTGGTTTCACATCAAATGCATTCTTCTTGCAGTAAAATTGAAGAGATAGTCGTTGAATGGTGATTATCAATAAAATTTTGATTGGATGAGCGAGGTGATGGACTTCAGTAAACATTTATAAACTTTGCAGTTTTGCTTAAATTGTAGAGGGCAGGAAACTGTATGGCTTCCATCCACAAAGCTAGCTGTATAGCTTTTATTTGATGTCATTGTTGATGTCATTCAATTGTTAGTTTTTTCTACAATGATAGCTTTTCCTTACCAACCTTAGTGACTCTGCTTGAATGTACCTTGAACAATCATTGGTGGCATTTTTAAGTACTATTTTTATGAAACCAAAAGTTGTATGGTTAATATTTTAGATATTTCCTAAACTCATCTCAGGTGCTACGGCTGTGATGGTGGCAAGAGGTGCTTTGTGGAATGCTTCAATTTTTCGTGCAGAAGGGAAGTTATCTTGGGAGGATGTCAAGAGAGAGTACTTGAGGAAGGTGTTCGTCTTCTACCCTCTCCACCATTTGGGTTGGTTTTTTCTGTAGAATTTGATCTTTAGATGATCAATTATTATGGAATGCTTATTCTTAGATACCATGCAGTTCTTTAAGCAGGTTATTATTCTTTTGGATATTTTGTTGTCTTATTTTGTCCTAATCATGCCTGCAGTGCATTTTGTGGGACAATGGTGTCAAAAGCACCAAGCAGACATTGAAGGAAATGATAATGCACTACTCCTGCCTTGAACTTGCAGAAGGAAAAGTTGTAACTAAATCGCAAACTATTGCAGACTTAGCGTAAGTCCTTATCCCTTTCATGAGCACATGATTTTCTTATGCAGCAATTATTTTTGGGCAAAGACAAATTCATCTACTAGTAATGATTAATTTGTTTCCTCATGAAGAGTCTTACCATGTTTAGCGGAAGATTATGGAATGCTATAATTCACCTATGTTTGTTGTTGGATTCTTAAACTGCTTAAACTTTAGTTGGTTTGTAGTATGGCTTTTATCGTGTGGCTTCCTAATTTCAGTTGTTTATTCAGGAAGTTGACAATTTATGCAAAATAGCTATTTTAGGTCAATGATTTACATTATTCAATTGTATGAAACAATATAAAGTTTCTTTTGTTCTCAAACATTTTAGTAGTTCTCTGTGATTTATTGCATAAAAATTTTGTTCAAAAAAATTTTTTTTTTTTTTTTTGTGTTGGCTTGTACTACACAAAAGAATTTCTAATTTTACTTTATAAAATGATAAATCGACTAGAGATCTTTGATCTACCAAAATAACATATTTCTACCGCACTTTTGCCGAATATGCGCTTTAATGTCACAACAAAGCTCAAAGCTAATCCTATCTATTGAGTGAAACTGGTGCAAGACATGTCTATATATAAAGGTTTAAAAAAAGGTCTATAAATAAAGGTAGATGTGAAAATAAAAACCTAAGGATTCACTAAAAAAGCAATGAAGCAAATAATTGGGATGTGATGAAATGTTTAGGTTTTCTATATGATGCATGTAACGCAATTATTAAACATGCAGACATACGCCAAGGCAAACTAGGAGCCATTACAATTATAAATTTACTAAGGATGCAAATAAAAGGAATCCCGGAAAAACTTCTCACAACTTGCAATGCATTTATTGCCTTTTATGGAAAATGGTGTGCATCTTGGATAACCTTTTCAAGACCGTCATCCAAACGGTGCTTGAGAGGCAAAGGATTAAGTCCATTGTAATGTATTCTCACAATAAGCGAGGTATGATGTCAGAGTATTAAAGCATGCGTTGTACATCAAGCACTCTCTTTATCATGCATTAGCACAAATACACCATTTCTATTATATTATGCCCTTGGATGGCCTTTCTAACTCAATATTCCACCTATCCCAACAGTAGGGCCCTTCTTAGTTGCCTTAAAGATTTTAGAATAATTTAAGAATTCAAAGTTAGGAACATAAAAAAAATTCTCTTTTATGTTTTGAAAGGCTGGGGTGATAACTTTAAATTATTTGAAATATCTTTTTTATATATATGAATATCATGAGTACAAGATAACTGTTGTTTTTTTTACTATATGTATATGATGGATAATTGAGTCACAAATATGCATTTAAGCACCATAGATGTTTGAGTTATGGTGATTGCGACACATCCATAGATTTAGGGTTTTTAGAACTTTGGCTAAAAGGTATTTGTTGCTACTTTTACATTAGTTTGGGCTTTTTGAGCTATTGGTCGCGCTAAGTGGTCCCATATCAATTTTGTATCACACTTGGTAATGAGTTTGAATCCCTAGTTGCATAATGTGAAGATACTGGTCTCAGAGGTGAGTATGGTGGAAATTACCAGTAGGATTAGGCATCTGTTTATAAGCCAAGGTAGAGAGGGCAGTTAGTGCCAGTACAAGGGTATTCAATCTGTTAGTTTGTCTTTTGTAATCTGTTAGAATGTACAATTGGGCTGAGGATTAATTCTTAAATAGAGGTTATCTATTTAATAAGAGCAGAAAGGTAATCTAATATTTAAAAGAGAAACCCTTAGTAAGTCCCTACCATGCATTTGATATGCCTTAACCACATTTCCTGGCATTCCTGCTCATCACCACTAAGCCTTTACGCATGTAGCGACATCGCTTCTTTCTCATAATGTTTGAGATATTAAGGAGAGTTTTAGAGAAACTCCATTCTCTCAGTGACCTTGCAAATATCCACTCAATTGACTAATACATTTTCAATTAAGATTCTCGAGGCTCAACCGCTAGTTAGATTCAAGATGCCCTTGTTATACTCTTACAAGAAATTCTAAAGACGGTTTTAAAAGATTAACATTACGTGAAACTCTTTATTAGTTTAAAGAACTGCATATATAATTTTGTTTTATGCTTAATGAAAGTATTTCAATAGGCCCTAAGAAAGCTCGAAATATCAAAGAATAGCCCACCCAACTAAAATTACATTGATGTAAGACTAGTATGTGAAGACTTGCATTATGAAATTAAACACAAGTTGAATTTAAAATTAGCAAGTTATTAATCATGGGGATGCGTAAAACAAGGTTCAAAACAAGTAAGAAAGGCATTCCACAAATAGAAATTAATATTAAAAATAAGGAGAGGTAATTAATGGTTCAACTTCCCATTAATTAACATGAAAAAGTTCTAAGGGACAAGTCGGGTCCAATAGGAATCCCAAAGGTCAAAATTTCATATTTGGGAAATTTGTAGGATGTTTAGAGGCTTAATATAAATCTAGGTTTAGATGCACAAAATCATATGCACAAAACCTAATTATGCAAATCAAAAGCTTTTAACTTAAGCAAAATTCTCTCTTTAGATGAAAATTAGAAAAATACATGAAGTTTGTCCCCAAACAACTCTACATTCAGCTATTTCAATGGTAAAAGGTTATCTACAAAAGGCATGACAGTCTAGCCTATAACAAAGTAGTATTATTCCTTACTTGTAATCTAATTACGGCCCCTGTCCCTGCCACCCTGCCGGTAAGGTATCACCCTTGGATCTCCTCAATGCAGACTTTCCATAAGTTTAGGCTAGAGCTACATCACATTACAGTACCATGTAGGATCAGGCATCGGCCAATCTACTCCCAGATTCAGTATAGTAAGATACTATCCACCCCTAGGCAATATAAAGATTCCTCTGCCCATCTATAATCCCTCAGTGCACCTGGTACATGCAAAGGGTCAAGACTACCCCGAGGGACTTCCCCTGGGCAGGCAACCATCAGAGCTACAATGACTTAGAATCCCTTTAGGAGGTACTTAGAAGTCAATACAGATCTTTTCTATTGGAAGACCACAGTAGAACTCTACGGAGTCGTTATTTGAAGCCATAGGTACCTTGAGTGAGGGCTGCCTGAACTGGCCGGGTTCCACCGGGGCTAAAAAGATGTAATGGTTTACCGGGCGTCCCTCATTCCACCAGAGGAATAATTTGAGAGCCACAGTTGTAATAGTGGCAAATGGTAGAGTGTACCAATATACCGTTGGTACTCTACGAAGTTAGCTCGGCTAACGCAGACTTCAGCCAGAAGTATAGAATACAAGCACCCATAATGGGCTTGGACTAGCTCTAAGGAGCTTTCTAAACGGGTAATTACAACAGACCACTGGATCTTTTCAAGATATGGAGACTTTAGGAACTGATACCTTGGTGTCACAGGGTAGTGATTGACAATATGTCATAGATAGCCGCATCTTCATAGAAGGATGTATAGTTCATAAGTACCTGGACTAATGGTATAGGGAGACTATATCCTAAGCTAGCTTGCCCAGCAAGGACATACTAGTGGGGGGGTACTTAAAATTTATCCTATAAGTTGTAGAAGCTCCCCTAGTGTTTATTCTAACTAATAGATCTAAATACACCAGATGTAGTTTGCAGGTTCTGTATAGAACTCTTTGGAGTAATAGTTTACATAAGGACGGTCCAGATACAACTGGAATTTCTAATAGACATAAAAGATACTTCGCATAAGCCTACGTGATGGATTGGGAACCAATATGGATACTTCAAAGATAAATTAGAGATTACAAACTTAAAGTAAATGCTGCGGTTACTTATTATTACTTAAATAGACCAGGGATTTATTGCTAATACATTATATCCATCCTATTCCTAGTAGGTTCTATTGCGTATCCCTACTTAGGTTCCTCATCCTAGAGTTGGTTGTAACTCCTAGATTGGTATCCCGGGGATTCCTTACTCATTTGGCCCTAGTTATAATGTAGGTACTTTCTTGCTTATTTGGCCCAGGTAGCTTCTTAGTATTCCTACATCAGGAATTTATCTCCCACGGGCAGGCACCCACTAGAAGGGGGCCTAGGAATTCTTTATCCATTGGATCGGGGATCCAGCCTAGAACTGATCTAAGTCATTAACTCCTGTACCCTTGGAGGGCATTACTTGATTCCTACCATGGGGCTTGCAGATTCTTCTAGCCCGGACCCGGGGGGACCAGAACGGGCCCATCATTGTTTTCACTCTCTTAAGCCAGGGATTATTACTTGGGTATCCAATTATTACTTTGTTGAATCCCTATTTAGGGAGGTTTTGTTGATACTATGGCACATACCGTAAGGCTTTTACTAATCACAACCTAAAAGACCCATAGGTAACACTTGTACTTTATCTATAAACTCAATATGGGAGGACAATCTACTAGCCACACTAGAACCCTTACTATTACTTACTAGGTAGAAGATCATTCCCAAAGCTATTTATTCCGTGAAGTACAAGTACCTATGGTACACTCTTCCATTGCAGCCCACCCTGGTGGCTAGATGTCCTCGCTAGATTCTTGGCGGGGAGCTCCGTAGAGCAGGTTCTCTTACCGGGGAACCTATGGTTCCCTAACAATTCCTTTCTTACTCTAAAAGAGCTTCACTACTGGCTGTTGACCTCACAGTTACTATCGCTTACAGCCAAGTGGACTCTTGCTAAATCAGTCCATTCAAAGGACTCTAATCAATACTCTTGTGGATAGGATCCATCGATCCGGGCGCCCTTGTCTACGATGTGTTCCAGTGGGCTTGGAACCAACAGAAACCATTACTAAGGATAGATTCTAATACTCCTATGACTTTCTAATCACCGGATTATATAGAAGGTGGGACACAGAGCAAGTACAGCATTACTCTAACCCAGCAACTTAAAGCTACTTCATGTAATACAATCAAGCAGCCCAAGGATAGGCATTGCTTCACAGTATCCAGCATACGTATAACAGTTGGCTAGGACAGCCACAACAATTTGTACTACAGGTTTCAACCCTTGCATCCCAGTACAAGAGGGCTAGGTGTATATACAATTTATCAAGGTTCATTCCCTAGGATCTTGTCTATTGCTTTATAACTGCTTATAACATCTATCCCCTACTATAACACGACTAATCTATTACTTTAGTACACAACATTCTTAAATACACTTTGTAACAGGGCGTACTACAGATTTATCTAAAGTTAATTACAGGACCCAAGGCAATCATTACACCCATGCAATTGCCTCAAGGGGCAATACTCTACAAATGACTTTACTCTATTGTAACTTCTCTATCTAATGTTCTATTGGGAAGGCAGCTAGCCATTGGCGATAAAGGATCATCCAGTACCTATGGTTATCGTTAAGTACTTAGAGTCCTTAGGATACCTAATTGAAGTTCAGCTAATACAAGTATTGGCCCCAGGTTATCTATAGAGGACTGACAAGATCTGGATATTACTCTTACTAGGCAAATCCTGAGACACCCTATATAGACCCGGCATGGTGTTTATTCCTGTACTGGCTTTTATCAAATCTTTCCAGTCTTCTTAGGATATCTGCCCCTGTGAGGTTTCAATGTAACTATTTGTCGATGGGCTTCTCTTGAATTGTGGGCCTATCATAATCATGAGGGATGCCTCTCTACAGTAAGCTACTTTAGGCCATATCAGTCTTCAGTATACAAATTACTAGCCTTTGGCATATAACCTAGGTCAGTGCCCTTTGGATACACACTTAGCAGGACAGCACGTGGCTAATCCCACCTAGATTAGCTAGATATACAGGTATAAAGCCTCTGGACTTATCATATCTATTACAAGGGCTCCATTTACAGTTAGGGGCTAACCACTGGCTACATACTTAATTTGTAATATCGGGTAGACAACCAATGTATTCCTGTATCCACCAATATAACACTAATACAGCTGACCACAATTATAAATATCCTAAGGCGGATCTAAATACTATTTGCCACATTCTAATACCTCAAGGCATACCCCAAGTTAATACATAGAAATAAACATCCTCCTGCTAAGACTAATTCATTAGAAGTAATTGACCATTAGAACTTGTAAATGTTAGTACATCCCCGAGGGACTCACCCCGGGCAGGTGCAAGGGCATCTTATACTCCATCCAGAGCTGGCACATGAAGTTGTACCGCAATTAGTACACCCACCGGAAGGCATTTCACTAGTATAGCTCCGATATTTGTCCTTCTCTTTGTTCTTAATTTGTACTTGAATGAGGCCTACCCCGGGGCCGAATTGCTTTGAAGCTTTTATGGATCCTTGAATCTAATTGATTCCACCGGGCCGTCCTCTGGGAGGTTCCTAGGGGAAGATTAGGTTGCAATAAAGATTGGCTAAGAGTTAGGAAGAGGTTTCCCCTGGCCAAGGCATTGTAAGCTGCCCAATAGGTGTGGCCACTAAATCAAAATTATTAAAAGCCCTGTTTGGGCGCCCGCTCTTTGGAGCTTACCCAGGGGTATACAGGACGATTCGGGCCCTCATTGACATGTAGGTATCTAGTGCCTCTATGAACAATCCCGCAATTACAAATTGAGAGTAGAAGTACTACCCAAAGTATGTTCTCACCCCATAGATATAGAATTAGTTATGGACCAATTAAGAAGGATAAGAGAAGCCAATGCCACAATTGTATGTCCTTGAACGTCCAGATCCTCTGCAGCGGCCATAGACAAGGCGAAAGCTGATCGATATTGCGATTCATGGTTAACTTGTGGCTATTACCTAGAACAAATTCTAGTGGATTGGCCCCTTTAGTACTTTAGAATTGACATGGCAACCCAGGGCACTAGATGAGTAGGTATAGCACCTCTAGGTATAGAAAGTAAGCATTATATTGATAATCAGTGCCGATAAAGCGGGATACTTCGAGTCCTCGCACAAGGGCTAGATGCTCGGAGACTTAATAAGGATAGGAGCCCAATGAAAAGAATTAGTGGTCTAATTCTTGAGTTACTTGTTTCTTAAAAAGAACTGTTTCATTAGTATTACGAATTACCTTTTATGGCTACTCCTACACAAGCTTTTACGTAAAATGTTAGGACTTCTCTAATTCATAATTAGTTTGCGCCTAGGCGGTATTCCGAAAGTCTGGTAGCTCTAGGTAGAAATCTTTCACTTACTCTACCTGTCCTAGGGCCTCTTTGGCACGAAAACACCTGTAGGTGGGCTAGGGTTCTTCTCACTGGTACCCTGGTACACAGCTTATGGGGTATAATCTAGGTGTCTTTTGTTGTTCCTGGAAATGGCCTTAGGACAGGATCTCCGATCGGCAATTACTGAGGAGGGGGATCTAAGGAGTATTAGCCACACACAAGGCTACCCTACCATAAATTGTAATCTTGAGTGAATTCAACAAAGCCATCCTGGAATCCCTCGGGGGAGGTGGTTTACACAAACTATACAAAAGGTCCCAGGCCTCCACCAATCCAATCTCCGAGTGGCCATTGGCCCAATCCATTGGATTGGGGGCCTTGCCGACGAGGACAATGCCAATACTACAAGTAGCTACTAGCAGGTGAAAATTGTTGCCAGACCTACCTCCAATTGGCGGGCTAGTATCAAACCCAAAGTATCTCTAGGGCCACCTGAGCTAAGTGTTCTCCGGGAAAGGTAAGCTCATCAATTGAATCCTATAGAATAGACTATAACTTCCCAGAGGGACTTACCCTGATAATTCCTTTGGCGAATAGTAACAATTACTCCAATAATTGGGACATTGCCATTATCACCTTGTTAGGTTGTCAAGGTTCGTACACTTAGTTTGAAAGTGCATAGAGGGATTACTTTAGCCTGAGAGAGTATTACAAATGTCAAGAATTAGAACATCTTTGACTAGCTTACGAAAATACCAGAGATCTCGGTAGTTAGGTCGAGGAAATACGTAATTAGTTCTATTAGTCAAAGCCTACCAATGGAGTACCTAAAGAGGGGCTGTGTGTTAACCTCTTTCAATTACAATGTATCTTTATGGGATAATCTTGGGGCAAGTGAGAACTACACAAAGAATAGTCTACCCAAGCTATTACTAACTTCTAGCAGGGTCTCTCGATGTTGCCTTCAATGGGTTAGGCTTATCTCATACCTTCTAGATAAACTGTTTTTATAATTATATCTAAGTTAGACAATGTCCCTTCTACTAGCCTTCATAATTCATTATAGGAAATAGGCAATAATTTATACCCCACCACAATCCAGAGAAGTCAGCAATCAACTTAGCCGAGATAAGGAGTGAAAACCTGGATATTAAAATGAATTTCGTACTAGTATAAGTTACTGGTCTCAGAGGTGAGTATGGTGGAAATTACCAGTAGGATTAGGCATCTGTTTATAAGCCAAGGTAGAGAGGGCAGTTAACCTTTGGGATTCCTATTGGGACCCGACTTGTCCCTTAGAAACTTTTTCATGTTAATTAATGGGAAGTTGAACCATTAATTACCTCTCCTTATTTTTAATATTAATTTCTATTTGTGGAATGCCTTTCTTACTTGTTTTGAACCTTGTTTTACGCATCCCCATGATTAATAACTTGCTAATTTTAAATTCAACTTGTGTTTAATTTCATAATGCAAGTCTTCACATACTAGTCCTACATCAATGTAATTTTAGTTGGGTGGGCTATTCTTTGATATTTCGAGCTTTCTTAGGGCCTATTGAAATACTTTCATTAAGCATAAAACAAAATTATATATGCAGTTCTTTAAACTAATAAAGAGTTTCACGTAATGTTAATATTTTAAAACCGTCTTTAGAATTTCTTGTAAGAGTATAACAAGGGCATCTTGAATCTAACTAGCGGTTGAGCCTCGAGAATCTTAATTGAAAATGTATTAGTCAATTGAGTGGATATTTGCAAGGTCACTGAGAGAATGGAGTTTCTTTAAAACTCTCCTTAATATCTCAAACATTATGAGAAAGTACCGATGTCGCTACATGCGTAAAGGCTTAGTGGTGATGAGCAGGAATGCCAGGAAATGTGGTTAAGGCATATCAAATGCATGGTAGGGACTTACTAAGGGTTTCTCTTTTAAATTCTCTAGGTCATCTAAGATTGTCCTTTTTATTTAAGAGTTATTCGAAGGTAAAACTAATTATTATTGTGATTTCTTAGTAAGGAATGCTTCGTAGGTCCAACCATGTCTTGGTTCCTAGTTTTTGTCATTGTCCATGCTTAATGTACCTTTGAAGATGTTAAATATAATAATGTTTGTGGAGCCACACTAAGACATTAATATAAGTTTAGATTCAACCTAGAAAGATAAGAGAGAAAAGTAGATAGAGATTGTTAGGTAGATAATCTATTTGATTGATTGAGAATTATAGGATAAATAGAAGTTTTGGGGAAATTCTGAGGATAGAGATTTAACCATAAATGTTCATAAAGAGGTCATATGACATGATCTTTCTACACCTTGTCCTTGGTCCCCTATTTATAAGTGTGGATTAAAGTCAATGGTACATGATGAGTTATACAGTAAATAGCAAGAAAATTGTAGTAATTATCTCAGTTTGGCCATTCTTATATCAAATAAGTTGGATTGCAGCTATTTGCTAAGTGAGAATTGTAGATGAGTTCCAAGAAAGGGTGAGTACCCCTAACGAGTTCTTTTGGTAAAGACTTTCAAAAGACAGTTACTTTGGATGAGTAGGTGAGATCTTGAGGAAGAAGGGATTTGTCAAGCTTGCAACTTTTGGGATTTCTTTGACGAATTTAGCAAATTTTGAGGTCCGAGATGGATTTATTTTGTCTAAGCGATTGATTGAGCCTCAGTGGTCATATCAAAAGTTCGGCTTCCAGTCCGAAAGATTGACAGCGGACATGCCAAAATTTTCATCTACTGTGGATTTGCTTCTATGAGGATTCATTGAAGCTGTCCCCAGACTGGAAAGCAAAATGATTGGTTGAAACCATTAGAAATATTCAGTATGTGGTAGCAAAAAGGAAGGAAGAATGAATATAAAATTAGGTAGGTTCAAATTCTCACGGACTTGAATCTTCAAGGGAAGAATGGTGTTAGCTAGTTGGTTTGCTGGTCCCTTCTATTTCTATAAACATTAGTAAAACTCTAAAAGTTTGTCCTCTGGAAACTGCATTTCAGGCTTACCACTTTAACCATCTTGAGGAGGATTAATTATTCTGTGCGGGCGCCGAATGCTATATGGAGACCAATCAGAATGCGTCATGTCACCACTTCGCTCGGTATCGCAGCTCGGTACTACTGACGTGACGAATTCTGATTGGTGTCTGGACAACGTTCTGCATCCGGTCTCCGTACAGAATAATTTCTTCTTGAGGAGGGTTTTATGCCTTTGATTGTTCTATTGACAAAAAAAAAAAAAATCATTATTTCTGTTGCCTATATAGCTGGTTGAACTTATTTTCATCTTGCTGAAAGATATTTTTTCTTTTAGGATATGAAGATTATACTTTGATGCATTTTGTTTGAGATATATGCTATTTTATTTCCCTAATTGTTGAGTTGGCTCTCTCATATATATATATATATATATGTATATTTATTTATTTCCAGAAATATATATGGAGAAGAGGGATATTATCAGTTCGTTACCAAAAACCGATGAAAATGAATAGGTTTCTCAAGGCAAT
Organism: Dendrobium officinale; assembly: GCA_019514585.1. Lineage (NCBI taxonomy): Eukaryota > Viridiplantae > Streptophyta > Magnoliopsida > Asparagales > Orchidaceae > Dendrobium > Dendrobium officinale. The sequence continues at coordinate 160,911 of JACXSL010001592.1, forward strand.
GAACCTCCGCTTCAGATTTTCTCAGTTAAATGTCTTTTGGAGGTAAAAGATTAATTTTTGATCTTGAATATTTTATCTTCCTTACAAATATCATAGTAAAATACCCTCTAATTTTCTATTACTCTTTGTTTAATTCAACTTTTTCAATTCTATCATATATCTGTTGTAACATTTTCATTTTTATCACACTCAACTCTTCTGTCAGTGAGTTTTTATCACCTCACTCTCAGTTTTATAAAACTGTTCCTCGTTTTGATGTTATTCTCTAGTATTCTTGATATTTTCTATGTTAATTGCTCAACTTTAATTCTCAAAATTAAAATTTTTATTTATGTTCTATTTCTTCTAGATCCAAACATGCTTGATCCCGGCACTTCAAATTCTTTCTTTTTTTTAACAAAATCATATGAATATATTAATTGATCTTCACAGCAACAACAGTAACATTAAGGCTTCGTTTGGGACGGTTTTTTTGCTGTTTTTTAAAGCAGCTTCTCATTATAAAAATTAAAATATTTGTACTAGAAAGTTACTTTAAGAAACAACAAGAAAGTCGTCCCAAACAAAGCCTAAGCCTTTATCCCACTACGTGGGATCAGCTACATGAATCATTTTTCTTCATTGTATGCTGTTAAGAGTATATTATTTACATATTAACTAAATATAAATATAATTAGTCAAAAAGGTTGGATCTATACATATATTCAAATGAAAGCATATCTATTAGTGATAAGTGCATAACCATCACTCACGTATTTGCATTCGGATGCAGAAAAAGCTATAAGGATGCCTGTAAGAAGAATCAGAAGAATGGATAAAGACTTCACCAAAGAAGAAATGTGAATGATATTTATTCTGCCAATTGTGATATTTGATCAAGAGTGAGCTACTTCTATTGTTGTTTAGCCTGTTGTCTTCCTCAAATTTCACTTCTGGCATTTGCTACCACAGTAGTTATTGAGTTCAATGGTAATATTTGCTTAATTCATTTAGTTTGTTGTCAATAGACTCTGCTAGTTTTCTTTTTTTGCATATAAAGTGATTACCTCTATTGTTCTGTGTGTGTTTAAGAGTAGCAAGATTGAATAGATTATCAAACATTATGAGGGCAGGCCATCAAGACTTCTCTTCTTGTTGCCCTGATTCCACCACAGCCACATTCGCAGCTCCTTCGACTCCCCCTGGCTGCATTCGATTCCCAATTGTTGCCTCACCTATAGCCGACCACCTTCTGTCGCAGCCTTCTACCGGAATCCACAAATGTCCCATCCACTACAGGAAGATCGTATGTTTCCGGCGGTCAAAATCTGCCGGAAAATATTCAAAATTTGTCGGAAATTAGCATTTTGAACTGTAAAATGTGGGTCAGTAAAATGTCACAGGCGCAAAATAATCTGCCAGGAACATTTCCAGCTGAGTAAAATTTTCGGTGAAATTTTAAAAAATATATTACATTTATTCAGGCCAGCCCCCCAGCCCAATCTAGGCAAGCCAGCCCCACCCTCCTCGCCCAGCCCACAAGCAGCCCATTAAGCTCAGCCCGCTCGCATGCTACACACTTCAAGCCCAGCCCAACTACTTTTACTGCCCACCCCGCCTGTTGGCGCACGTGCTGCTTGCCCCAACGGAAATAATTTGCCTTATGTCACAACCTTCTTCTACTGGAATCCATGAATGTCCTATCCAGTACAGGAAACTCGCATCTTTTCGGTGGTCAAAATTTGTTGGAAAATGCTCAAAATTTACCGGAAATTAGTATTTTGGACTGTAAAACGTGCGTCGGGAAAACGCACAGGCACAAAATAATCCGCTGGAAATATTTCCAGTGGAAATAATATGCCGGTGAAATTATGCTGGAAAATTTTTAAAATATATATTACATTTATTCAGGCCAGCCCACCAGCCCAACCTAGGCAATCCAGACCCACCCGCCTCGCCCAGCCCACAGGCAACCCATTAAGCCCAGCCCGCTCGCGCCCTACACACTTCAAACCCAGCCCAGCTACTTCTACTGCCCACCCCGCCCGCTGGCCCACGAGCTGCTTGCCCCAGCTTACTTATACGGCGGGCTTGGAACCCCGTCTTCCCCGTGCGCACGGCCTCAACCATCAGGCTGCTAAGGTAAAGCTGCTTGGAACGGTACTTTGTTTTATTTAAATTATAACGTATAAAATAGTAAAATTTATTATTGTTTAAAACATAAACTTAATTTTTTTTTAAAGATAAAAATAGTTTATTTAATTTAATAATGAATTATTAAACTAGTTAATTTGTTTTTTAATTTTTAATTTAATTAACTAATTTAACTTAACTAATTTAATTTAAAGGGTTTTACATACATGCCACTTTATTTCATGCTATTTACATATCTAACACCAAAAACATTAATATTACATGACAATTTGGGTGCATTAAATAAAATATTATAGTTTATAGGATGGTATGAATGATAGAAATGAATTATAGAAGTGGTATATTTGATATTAAAATTGTATATGGGTGGTAGACATGTAATACTAAAGTTTTAGATGTTAGATATGTACATAACATGAAATAAAGTGGTATGCATGTATATTTCCCTTAATTTAAATATTAAAAGTTATTATTGTTTTAAAAGTATAACTTAATTTTTTTTAAAGATAAAAATAAATAATTTAATTTAACAATGAATTATTACTTTAATTAAATAAAATAAATAATTATAAATATTATTTAATCTTTTTTGAAAAAAAATTAATTTTTGTTAGAAATAAAAATCCGCTGGAAAGCCAATAAAAAATCCATGGGAATTTCTGATGAATGAATATATTTCCGCGTAATTCTGTTGGTAATTAGCTGTAATAATTGTTCAATTCTAAGAGCTTGGGTCAGGCCTGCTCAAACCTTGTTCCAGAAAAGGCCTGAAAATTAAGAAAAAGCTGCGGCTGTCCTAGGCCCAATAAGGCTTTAGCAACCCAGCCCACAATGGATCAATTGATATAAAATCTTTTTCTTACCTCGCGAATATCGGATTTTCTTATGTTAAGCCTAATATTTTGCATATTATATGCCTTATGCTATTCAATCACCCTCATGTTTAAGATATATTTAAGCTTCATGTGAGACAATTTTGGTGGCTGATTTCAAAAAAAAAATTATAATTAAAAGTTACTTTAAAAAATAATAAAAAAATCATAAAAACGAAACATTTTTGTATTTAATCAATGAATTATTAGAAAATTTAATAATAATTTATATGCATAACTTTCATGTTATAAATGAAATACAAGAGAAATTTAGTGTTTGAATATTGTATTCAGTAATCCTATGTAGAATATAATACAGTTTTAATTGACAAAATACATTAACGCTCTCAAATCCATTAGATGCTCAACATTTTCAATACATTTAGGTTTTCAAACATTACAAAAGTTGAAAAAGCCTCCTCCTCAACAAGATAAATTATTTTGTGCTGAGTCCAAATGAGAAGAACCGTCCTGACATGTGAATATATTTATACAGAATTTATACACTCACAGTCCGAACAAATCTTATAACTCCACACAGAATAACTTCTCCGGTACAAAATTCACAAACATCCATCACTTGTCAATAAACATGTTATAATTCTTCATTCTCTTATCATAAAATCTACTTACATAGCTACACAATGAGCAATACATCCTTCTCATAGTCAAAAAAACAAAACAAAAAACCTATTAACATGTGTCAGTAAACATGTATTTCTCTCTCTCTATATATATATATATGCTGAACTGCTGAACTGCTGAACTTAGTAACTCGCAACACGAATATGTAGCCCATGAGGCGCTTCGACTCTCGGAAATTTATGTATTGTTGCTACCCCAACTTCTTCCCATCTGCATCATCAATTGCATTGACTAAGTAATAGATAGAATTGATCAAAGCAAAGGCTCAGGATTTTAAAGTTTGTAGCAGAGAAATAGCTTGAAAACTTTGCCCATAATATGTATCAAATACATATAAAAATATATTCTGATACTAGTACATGGCATCTATTAACAGATGCAGTTTTCAGTACAGTTAGTACCTGTATCTAGTGACGAAATAGTGAAGGAATGTAGCAATCTCCACTGTGCCCAACTCCTTTCCAGGACACAGCCTACTTCCCCCTCCAAACAGCATAAAATACTGGTGTGAATCAAGGTTTCTGTCCTGTTTATCAAGAAAAACTTTTTGTATCAGAAATGAAATAAACTAAGGATTCGTTTGGGATGACTTTTTTAATGCTTCTTAAAGCAGCTTTTTAGTTTAAAAATTAATTTTTTTATACTAGAAAGTTGTTTTAAGAAGCAGTAAGAAAGCTGTCCCAAACAAAACCTAAATGATCTACAAAATTTTCAGACTTCAGTAGATCTAACAAAAACTCACCATCCATCTCCATGGATTGAAGATCAAGGGCTCGTTATACAGGTAAGGATCATAGTTGATCTCCCTTGTGTAAACATAGATTCTCCATCCTTTTGGTATTAAAAATCCTGAAAAGCAAGAGAATTGCACAATTATTTTTCAGTGCTCCAGCTTTAGGCTTCGTTGGGACGGCTTTCTCTTTGCTTCTTAAAGCAGCTTCCTAGTATAAAAATTTTTGTACTAAAAAGCTGTTTTAAGAAGGAATAAGAAAGCCGTCCCAAATGAAGTCTTAAGATCCTGCTATTGTTTCATCAGATGTAAGAAGCTCAGTTCACCTTTCATTTCTATGTCTTGGGTTGTTTTTCTCAAGACACCATTAACAACTGTGGCCAATCTCAATGTCTCAAAAATTACCTGCATCAACAAAATCATTATGTCATTATAATAACAAAAATCATTCTGAAATAGATTATAGGCTTTTCTACTTACCGCACGAGTGAAAGTCATAGACTTATAATCATTCCAATCTATTCCTTCCTCAGTGGACTTCCCTTTCCTAATCTCGAAGTGCTCTTCCTGCAGAATAATAAGCAGTTTAATGAGTTCAACGGTAAGATTTCAACATTTGGAGCTTCTGTTAGATTTAAGCTCAGGTAACATTCTTACTCTGAGTTGTTGAAGAGCTCTTGGATGGTCATGGAGGAATTTGACAGCCATCATTGTAGTTGTCGAGACCGTTTCATAGCCCGAATAAATTAGTGCAATGATTAAATCTATGATTTGTTCTTCAGTAAGTTTAGATTTCATATTATCATCAGTTTTAAGTAGAAGATCAAGCATGTCAAGCTGGGAGCTGTGAGAAATTCTCCTCTTGCCAATTATCTCCTTCAGAATTTCAACAATTTTTCTCCTTGCCTAAGGATGGAAGCCTTTAGGAATTAGTCCAGAACCAAAAAAAAAAAAAGAAAAATCAAACAAAATAGCTAAAGAAACTGCATTTCATGGTGAACATGTCATCATAAAATTTATCATAAGTACTGAAGTAAAGTTTAAGCATAATTATGCCAATATTAAAAAAAAAAGCATAATTATGCCAATATCCTTTAATTGCTCATGTAAAAAGTTAAGAGAAAACACACAAAAAAGGTGAAATTATTCTGTGCGGAATCCGAACAGAAGTCTTCTGGATTTACTGCATATTTTGTGAGTATTTACTACATTTTTTTCAAATATGCATTAAATACTTACAAAATATACAATTGTGAGTATTACTGAGTATCTTGTGAGTATTTGCTCAGTATTTTGTGAGTATTCAATGAGTATTTTATGGGTATTTATTGATTTGAAGCATATTTTGTGAGTAATTATTGTGTATTTGAAAACACACAGTAAATACTCACAAAATACGCAGCAATCCGGACGGTTGTTCCCGTCCGGATTCCACACAGAATAATTTCTCCTAAAAAAGAGAGGTAATTTTGTAACACCAAAATCTTTGCATATTTATAAACCAAAACACTAACTTTTATTCTATATAATATCTTAAACTCTTCATGATTTAGTTTTATGATGCAGAAATATAGTTAAATTTATGAAGTTTGGTGTCATATTTCAATATCATATGCAAATTACACAAAAAGATTAAAAAAAAAAAACTCATGTGTATTGGAGCATGGTTGAGAAAAAAAAAACCTGAAAAGCTCGTCGATAATTAGTGCCAGGAAGGTTGATTGGCAATGAGAGGGTGCCCAAGACAAGCTGAAAGAGCTCAGATTTAAGGGCTTCAGAAACGGGTCCACTTTCAATGCCAGCAATCTGTTTCAGAGCTGAATAAAGTGCCATCTGATAACAGAAAAGAATGAAGCTTATTAGTAATTTCGTATAAGATTATATTTATATTCAATCGATGAACACCTCTCTACTGTCTAATCCAGACAGTTTAAATAATTGTTAGAAATTTTCTTAAGTTCTTGAAATGAATCATTGCAGATAGTTAGTGGCTTTCTCACTTCCTTTTGTTCCAGAGACAAAAGGAACTTCAAGAAATCCATGGGAAGAGCAAATACAGATTTGTTCATTTACAAATAGTAAGCTGAAACTCTGAAAGACTGAAAGCTTCACCAACCTCTTTGGTTTTCTCCTGAATATCAATAACTTTTTCACTCCAATTACTAAGATGAGATCTCATGAATTCATCAACTTTAGGAAGAAGCTGTTCTCTCATCATGGAGGGATTGATGAGACCAAGCATGACATTTTTCATGGACTTGTGAAGAGGACCAGTGACAGCAGCAATATTACATTCTCCTAAAATATCTAACATAGATTGTGGGTATCCAGGAACAAGTCCTTTGCTTTCATTCATTAGAATATATTTGTTGATCTCTGGATCCATGCAAACGACCGTTGGACAGCCAAGTATATGAGATTTGAAGAAGTTTCCATACCTGTAAATTTCTCATAAGAAAAATATGTATCAAAAACTTAAAAAAAAAAGGAACTTGAAAGTTGAAAATGGAAATTACCGAAAGGTCAAAAGCCATTTACTAAGAATCTACAAAAAGCAAGACTTGGTAAGAAAGTAAAAAAATAAACTTGTACTAATTAGATGTACATTGCTTCAAGTGCTTTTAGTGATAGACCAGGATTTATTTAAGCAGCTTTGCAAAAGATAACCCTGTCACCTTAAAAAGTTCAGGATCTCCTGGAAAAGCTCAAATAAAGGCAGAGAGAGAGAGAGAGAGAGAGAGAGAGAGAGAGAGAGAGAGGGAGGCTGAATTTCCTCAAGAGGTATAAGGTATTTAAAGCAAGGAAGAAATAAGGGGAAAAATGGAAAACCAAATCTTAACAAACTCCGCCGGAACTTCTCCATATTTTTTTTCTTTGAAGGAATCATCATAAAATGAGTAGAGGAATTAAATTCCTTAACTTTAACAGAATGCCAAAGCAAGGAAATAAGTTGAGAGAAGCAAACCAACCTTGCTCTCTGGTTCTTCATGAAATTTGGTCCTTGCTTTAGAAACTCTGTGGTCTCTCCAAACAGAGGCCAACCCATTGTTCCCGGAGGAAGACCCTTCTTCCTATATCTAACTTCATTCCACCTCAACAATCCACAGCAAAGAAGAAGAAAACCAAAAACCAGAGCAAGAACTAATTCAAGTAGCACCATTTCTTTCGCCAAAGCCACAGAGAAAGAAAAATACTGGAATGAGTTGAGTTGTTCCTGATACTCTCATTGTCTCTAAGTATATAGACCTTTATATAGGAACAGGAGGGAATTTATTTACCTCACAGCGTCACAGTAGTTTAAGACAGTAAATTCTAGAACAGACAAATAAAAAAATTTACTACAGACTACGATTCCAAGCACAAATTCCTACTGCGTGCATGGTGAAGGAGTTGGTCAAACAGTATCTCCATTTCCTTGAGCTTGAATAATGTTATGAGGTGTGCTTCCTTCCTACACCTCTGAGTAATTTATTTCAATAAATAATTTAAAAAAATTATTATTTTTAATAAATTCAGATTTAGTTAAATATGATATTTTGAGATATCAAATATTTTCAGAAAATTGGTCCCCTAACTTTTACTAAAGGACCAAATACCTATTCATTGATACTTTAAATAGAGATGAAATTTGTCTTTTGGTGGGATGATTTGATCTCTATTTAAAAAGTTAAGAAACTTAAATTAGATTTTTAAATGATAAAGATCATTTTGGTTCTATGTAAATTGTCAAATTATCATTTTGATCTTTATCTTATGATCAAATATTTTAATTTACAACAACAACAACAACATCAAGTTTTGTCCCCATTACGTGGGGTCGGCTACGTGAATCATTTTTTTTTTTCATTATTTCATATTTAAAATTAAATTATTATTTAAATCTAATAAAGAAATATCATTTATAATATTTTCTAACCAATTCTTTTTAGATCTACTTCTACCTTTTTTAACATAAGTTAAATTTAATACCTCTACTTTCCTGATCAAATATTTTACTTTTCAAAGAAAAAATAATTTAGGCATAATATATTTCATATAAAATTTAAAAAATAGGAGACTTAACTTTTTTTATATAGATATATATATATATATATATATATGAGGGAGAAATGAGATGGCACATGCTGAATATTTCAAAGGAAATGAAAGATAAAAAGATTAAAAGAAAGAAAAAATACTAAGCCTTCACATGCCTATCAAGTAGATCTGCTTATCCCCCAATATACTCTCTATGGCAGTCACCTTTTGGATGCATGTGCGTGTAGATAAGGGTGTATGGCAGGGAGTGATTGGAAATTATTTATAATGTTTTTGCTATTTAACCTTTTTTTTGTGAAATTTTTAAGAAACCTATGTCATTGGAAAAATTATTAGGCGCGGCGTCCGATACGTCCAGAGGTCAATTCGGACGCGCCACGTCACCTAATGCACAGTACATTGGATGACGTGGCGTGCCTGAATTAGCCTACGGATGCGTTCGGACATACTCCGGATAGAATAATCTCTCCATTGATCACAATTAGTTAACAAAGACTTATATGTAAACATGTGAATAAGACAATAAATACAAAGATTGTTTCAAAGTGTCCAAAAACCAAACACAAAAAAAAAAAAAAGAGGACCTGAGTTTTAAAGAATGAAAAAACTCCGTATAGGATGTATGAGGTTGCAATACCTTACAAGTTCTATTTTTTTAGGTGGATTTACATACATATCACTCTATATCATGATATTTACATATTTAACATTCAAAACTTTAATATTTCATGTCTACCAAATATGGGTGCAATGAATGAAATATTAAGATTTATAGGGGGTGATATGGGTGATAGGAAT
>JACXSL010001593.1:0-25000 GCA_019514585.1 Dendrobium officinale
CGTTGGGTTGAATTCTTACAAGAGTATTCATATACTATCAGACATAAAGCCGGAGCTGAGAATAAGGCAGCCGATGCTTTGAGCCGAAGGATAATGGTCACTAGAGAAATGAGAACATAAGTTGTCGGATTCGAACGCATCAAGGATGACTATCAAGAGTGTACTGATTTTAAAGAGATATATGCGGCACTAACAGCGGGAGATAATTTGACCAGAGATGATTTCTTGTTAGGGGATGGTTACTTATTCAAGTCGCAGAAGTTGTGTATTCCCGACACCTCTCTTCGTGAATTTCTTGTGTGGGAACTACACGCAGGAGGCTTAGCTGGACATTTTGGGCAGGCTAAGACCATCGTAGCGGTTGAGTATAGATTTTCTGGCCCAGTCTCAAGCGAGATGTTAGTAGACTGATTAAGCGATGCCATACATGCCAACTAACTAAACAGAGGAAACAGAACACGGGTCTTTACACTCCCCTTCCCGTCCCAAACCGTCATTGGGAAGACATTAGCATGGACTTTGTTTTAGGGCTCCCCAAAACCTCTAGGAAGCATGACTCTATCTGTGTCGTAGTAGATCGTTTCTCTAAGATGACCCATTTCCTCCCTTGTGCTAAAACTTTCGATGCCTCTAGAATTGCCAAACTATACTTTAACGAGATTGTCCGACTCCATGGACTCCCGAAAACAATTGTGTCGGATAGAGACGTGAAATTTACGAGCTATTTCTGGAAAACCTTATGGGTTAGGATGGGTACTAAGCTGCAGTTCTCCACCGCCTTCCACCCACAAACGGATGGCCAAACTGAAGTTGTTAATAGGAGCCTTGGGAACCTCCTTAGGACCTTGGTAGGTGAGAACATTAGAGATTGGGACTCCAAACTACTCGTTGCTGAGTTTGCCTACAATAATTTTGTTATCCGGACCACCGGTATGAGCCCAGCTGAGTGTTTATGGATACCAACCTAGGCAACCGATAGATTTAGTCCCCATGAGTTCTAAGCTTAGAGTGCCAGAGTCTGCATCTGCATTTGCATCCCACATCCAGGAATTGCATCAAGAAATTAATAAAAGAATTGTACAAAATAATGAAAATTACAAACTTAATGCTGATCTCAAACGACGCTTCAAGGAGTTCAAAGTTGGAGACTATGTCATGGTTCGGATTCGTCCGGAGCGGTTCCCACCTGGGGCCGTTAAGAAACTACATGCTAAAAGTGCGGGTCCCTTTAAAATAACTTCAAAAATAAATAGTAATGCTTATGTTTTGGACCTTCCTGAAGGTTTCAACATGAATCCCACGTTTAACATTGAGGATCTAGTAGCCTTTGATGGCCCTGATTTTAACCCTGAAAATCCATTAAATCTTGAGCCTTGTGAGTCCATACCTAGTGAGATCCCAACATTACCTCCACTTCCCAAACTTCCCACATTACCTAATATGGAGAAGATTGAAACTATACTTAGTGATGAGATCATTTCCACTAGGGACGGCGGACGCCACAGGTACTTAGTTCGTTGGAGAGGAAAGCCGGAGACGGAGGATACTTGGTTAGAGCGGGATGAGATACAGAGACTGGACCCTGACATTTTGGAGCTGTACGAGAGTTCTCAGGACCCTTACTCGACAGGGTCGAGCTTCCTCCCACCCGGGGAGAATGATGAGGGCATCAGATTTCGACACGTGTACCATCGCCGGAGACGCCAATCGACGGCCTTGATTCAGAGCCTTTATTTTTGATGCTTTAGTTTATTCATGAATTTTATTTCATGTTTTTCCTTTTGTACCTCTATGAGGGAATTAGTACTTATTGTAGCCCAAGGGCATTTTCGTCTTTATGCATTTTATTTCTTGATAGCCTATATAAAAGGCTTTGTCATTGTACTTGAGATTATTATTGAATGAATGAAAATTTTCGTGCTTTGTTCTCTTTGTGAGTGCATGAAGATCTCTTGGTGAGTTCTTCCATTGAGATCTCTTAGTGAGTTCTCTAATTTTTCTTTTTTCTTTTAATTGCTCTTCTTAATTTCCTCCCCACAAGAAAGCTCTACAAAATTCCCCTTCCCCTAGTTCTTGCCGCCGGCCCCCCTAGGGTTTTCCCCACCGCCGGCCAAGCTCCCCACCGCCGTCCATCCCCTTGCCGAGATCCCTTCCCCACCCGACCGGCCTCCCCTCTCTCCACCAATTTCCAATGTGAAATTTGAGATTCAAATTTTGAATTGTTTCCTAATTTGGAAATCCAAATTAGGAAAATTTTCATGAGCAAATAAATTTCAAATCAAATTAATTTGGAGTTTTAAATCCCTTGCCACGTCATCAAATCAAATTTTAATTTCCTTTCCTCTCTCCCCAAATTCCTCCCTCTCTCCCTATGCATGCCGCCAGCCACCCCCTTGGTGGATTGCATTTAATTACCCCATTAACTCCCTTGATCCTAATTTGAAATTCAAATTAGGATCCATTAATTTTCCCTCCTATATGTATTAAAACTGAAATAATTTCAGCTTAATCCTTTTCCCCCTCTCTTCTCTTCCACCGCCGGCCCTCTCTCTCTCTTCCCCATTAATTCTTCATTAAGGAATTAATTGCCCTCTCATTGGAATTCAAATTTCCCCTCCAAAACTCCCCAAAACTGAAATTACTCTCAGTTTTTTTGTCTTTGTTTTCTAAACCAATCTCCCCTCACCCCACATCTACCGCCGGCCTCCCCATACCTTCTACAACCCGCCGCCCCCCTTCTCTCCTCATTGGAGATTTACTTGCGGCGACCACCCCTTCGCCTCTTCAAGAATGTATGGAGGTACCCGAGTGGAATTTCGGGTTTGAGTACGACAACCGCGGACGAGTGAACATCCTCCGATCTCCCTTCTTCGACGTCGGATTTGACTTCGACGACACCGTCGAAGAATATTTGGACCGGATCCTCCCAGCTCTAGTGGAGTCCATCGACGATCACTTCTCCGTCTACACGTGGATTATCGAAGGGCGTCGTTACACACCACCTCCACGTCCGGCGCCATCCTCTCCTTCCCTACGGATCTACGGCACCATCGCCCTCGAAGTGGTCTCATCACTTGCATGGTTCTTCTTCTCCCAACAAGCCTAGAAGTAGGCAAATGAGTGACGTCTCAAGGTGAGACAATCGCTTTGTTAACCACGGGATTCTAATTGGCATTTCATTTGCTTTACTTTATTTACTGTCGTTATTTTACCGATCTTGCTATTTTAGGTGTAAGCTCTTGCCTAAGCGTAGTTGAATTCTAAGATCTCTAAGAAGTTTCAATTGTGAACAATATTAAGCTTGCAATTTCACCACTTAACAATATTTTATTAAGCTTCTAAATTCAATTCCTGGTTTCACATCAAATGCATTCTTCTTGCAGTAAATTGAAGAGATAGTCGTTGAATGGTGATTATCAATAAAATTTTGATTGGATGAGCGAGGTGATGGACTTCAGTAAACATTTATAAACTTTGCAGTTTTGCTTAAATTGTAGAGGGCAGGAAACTGTATGGCTTCCATCCACAAAGCTAGCTGTATAGCTTTTATTTGATGTCATTGTTGATGTCATTCAATTGTTAGTTTTTTCTACAATGATAGCTTTTCCTTACCAACCTTAGTGACTCTGCTTGAATGTACCTTGAACAATCATTGGTGGCATTTTTAAGTACTATTTTTATAAAACCAAAAGTTGTATGGTTAATATTTTAGATATTTCCTAAACTCATCTCAGGTGCTACGGCTGTGATGGTGGCAAGAGGTGCTTTGTGGAATGCTTCAATTTTTCGTGCAGAAGGGAAGTTATCTTGGGAGGATGTCAAGAGAGAGTACTTGAGGAAGGTGTTCGTCTTCTACCCTCTCCACCATTTGGGTTGGTTTTTTCTGTAGAATTTGATCTTTAGATGATCAATTATTATGGAATGCTTATTCTGAGATACCATGCAGTTCTTTAAGCAGGTTATTATTCTTTTGGATATTTTGTTGTCTTATTTTGTCCTAATCATGCCTGCAGTGCATTTTGTGGGACAATGGTGTCAAAAGCACCAAGCAGACATTGAAGGAAATGATAATGCACTACTCCTGCCTTGAACTTGCAGAAGGAAAAGTTGTAACTAAATCGCAAACTATTGCAGACTTAGCGTAAGTCCTTATCCCTTTCATGAGCACATGATTTTCTTATGCAGCAATTATTTTTGGGCAAAGACAAATTCATCTACTAGTAATGATTAATTTGTTTCCTCATGAAGAGTCTTACCATGTTTAGCGGAAGATTATGGAATGCTATAATTCACCTATGTTTGTTGTTGGATTCTTAAACTGCTTAAACTTTAGTTGGTTTGTAGTATGGCTTTTATCGTGTGGCTTCCTAATTTCAGTTGTTTATTCAGGAAGTTGACAATTTATGCAAAATAGCTATTTTAGGTCAATGATTTAAATTTTTCAATTGTATGAAACAATATAAAGTTTCTTTTGTTCTCAAACATTTTAGTAGTTCTCTGTGATTTATTGCATAAAATTTTTGTTCAAAAAAATTTTTTTTTTTTTTGTGTTGGCTTGTACTACACAAAAGAATTTCTAATTTTACTTTATAAAATGATAAATCGACTAGAGATCTTTGATCTACCAAAATAACATATTTCTACCGCACTTTTGCCGAATAGCGCTTTAATGTCACAACAAAGCTCAAAGCTAATCCTATCTATTGAGTGAAACTGGTGCAAGACATGTCTATATATAAAGGTTTAAAAAAAAGGTCTATAAATAAAGGTAGATGTGAAAATAAAAACCTAAGGATTCACTAAAATGAAAAGCAATGAAGCAAATAATTGGGATGTGATGAAATGTTTAGGTTTTCTATATGATGCATGTAACGCAATTATTAAACATGCAGACATACGCCAAGGCAAACTAGGAGCCATTACAATTATAAATTTACTAAGGATGCAAATAAAAGGAATCCCGGAAAAACTTCTCACAACTTGCAATGCATTTATTGCCTTTTATGGAAAATGGTGTGCATCTTGGATAACCTTTTCAAGACCGTCATCCAAACGGTGCTTGAGAGGGAAAGGATTAAGTCCATTGTAATGTATTCTCACAATAAGCGAGGTATGATGTCAGAGTATTAAAGCATGCGTTGTACATCAAGCACTCTCTTTATCATGCATTAGCACAAATACACCATTTCTATTATATTATGCCCTTGGATGGCCTTTGTAACTCAATATTCCACCTATCCCAACAGTAGGGCCCTTCTTAGTTGCCTTAAAGATTTTAGAATAATTTAAGAATTCAAAGTTAGGAACATAAAAAAAATTCTCTTTTATGTTTTGAAAGGCTGGGGTGATAACTTTAAATTATTTGAAATATCTTTTATATATATATGAATATCATGAGTACAAGATAACTGTTGTTTTTTTTACTATATGTATATGATGGATAATTGAGTCACAAATATGCATTTAGGGTGCGTTTGGGACGGCTGTTGCTGTCGGTAAAGCATGTTGTAAAATTGTTGTACATAAAATTGCTTTTTTAAGTTGTTGTATAGAAATCAGACAATGCTGTTTGGATAGTACTACTGCCGAACTGTTGTACTGTTGCTGTTTGACAACAAATTATCTTGTTACCCTTACATATATTAAGATGAATAAATTTTGTTAAAATTTAATTTTTTTAACTCTTTATGTTAACAATTTTGATGTAAAATATAATTATTTTAACTTTTGGATACCTCGATCAACACCGTCTGCTTCGTTCTCTGCATACGAAATTTCTCCAGCAACCGCTGCCTAGCCCTATCCCTCACCGTCAGCTTCAACGGCATCAGCGCCGCCCTTTACACACTCGTCGCCAAAGCCATCAACGGTTCTCCTTCTTCCTACCTCCTCCTCAACGCCGTCCTCCCCGTCCTTACCTCCATCACCGCCCTCATTCCTATCCTTCGCCAGCCGCCACCCCTCTCCACTTCTTCCCGCCGCCGTGACACTCACATCTTCTTCCGCCTAAATTCCATCGCATTTCTGACCGGCCTCTATCTCCTCCTTCTCAACCCGGCCGCCCCCAACCCTGCCACCTCACGCCTCCTCCTGGCTGGAGCTCTAATCCTCCTCGCCCTCCCACTCGCCATTCCCGGCATCGTCGTCGCCAGAGAATGGGCTCTCCACACCATCTATTCCAGCCAGTTGGAAGACTCAGAAGAGTACCAAGACATACTAATTAAGGAACTGATCTCTGCAGGCGACTGGGAACTGGTTGAAAACCAGAACAACCCGGACATCAACGACGAGCGAGGATCTCTCTGTTGCTGTTGCTGCAATGCGTTGATGGCAAAGACATACTAATGGCCATGTGGAGGGCAGTGGCGTTTGGGCCTTCGAGAGTGCTTTATACGACAAAGGAGGAAGAAAGGGAGGGTTTGGAGTTCGAAGAGAAGGAAGAAGATGATTTGTTCGCGACACCGTGCGAGTCCCCGGTGTTTTACACTCCGGCTTCATCTCCCGCTCGAGCGCCGAAGAAGGAAGGGGCTGTCGCCGTCTGGGTTTCGCAGCGATGGCGACAACGTAGAGGAGAAGGTGAGTCGAGATGGATGAGCTTGAGAAGGTCGACGTTGATCTACAGCAAACATTGCGATTGGATTTTTTCGTCATATACGCCCTTCATAACCGCGGAAAGCAGCAACCGCAGCGGACCGCGGGACGCAATGAATGGTTGCGAGAAGCAGCAGCGGGCCGCAGAAATTTTTCTAACGTTGTTCTACCGCAATGCCCCAAACACACCCTTAATAAATTTTTCTGAAGCAAAGCAACCGTGAAGCCGTCCCAAACGCACCCTTAAGCACCATAGATGTTTGAGTTATGGTGATTGCGACACATCCATAGATTTAGGGTTTTTAGAACTTTGGCTAAAAGGTATTTGTTGCTACTTTTACATTAGTTTGGGCTTTTTGAGCTATTGGTCATGCTAAGTGGTCCCATATCAATTTTGTATCACACTTGGTAATGAGTTTGAATCCCTAGTTGCATAATGTGAAGATACTAATAGAGGCTGTCATAACAATTATTTTGCTTTTGTGGTCCATGGTGACCAATTGAATCATAGATTTGTATTTATCCCTCATTGATAATTGAGTTACATGCAGTATGGATTTGTTGCGTATGTCATTCCAAGGGTAATTGAACTTTTGGCAATAAAGCTTTGGTTGAACTTTCTCAATTTATTGTTTTTTATTTATTTATTTTTTGTAGTTATATTGTTTGGGACAAACTTCATGTATTTTCTAATTTTCATCTAAAGAGAGAATTTTGCTTAAGTTAAAAGCTTTTGATTTGCATAATTAGGTTTGTGCATATGATTTTGTGCATCTAAACCTAGATTTATATTAAGCCTCTAGACATCCTACAAATTTCCCAAATATGAAATTTTGACCTTTGGGATTCCTATTGGACCCGACTTGTCCCTTAGAACTTTTCATGTTAATTAATGGGAAGTTGAACCATTAATTACCTCTCCTTATTTTTAATATTAATTTCTATTTGTGGAATGCCTTTCTTACTTGTTTTGAACCTTGTTTTACGCATCCCCATGATTAATAACTTGCTAATTTTAAATTCAACTTGTGTTTAATTTCATAATGCAAGTCTTCACATACTAGTCCTACATCAATGTAATTTTAGTTGGGTGGGCTATTCTTTGATATTTCGAGCTTTCTTAGGGCCTATTGAAATACTTTCATTAAGCATAAAACAAAATTATATATGCAGTTCTTTAAACTAATAAAGAGTTTCACGTAATGTTAATCTTTTAAAACCGTCTTTAGAATTTTTTGTAAGAGTATAACAAGGGCATCTTGAATCTAACTAGCGGTTGAGCCTCGAGAATCTTAATTGAAAATGTATTAGTCAATTGAGTGGATATTTGCAAGGTCACTGAGAGAATGGAGTTTCTCTAAAACTCTCCTTAATATCTCAAACATTATGAGAAAGAACCGATGTCACTACATGCGTAAAGGCTTAGTGGTGATGAGCAGGAATGCCAGGAAATGTGGTTAAGGCATATCAAATGCATGGTAGGGACTTACTAAGGGTTTCTCTTTTAAATTCTCTAGGTCATCTAAGATTGTCCTTTTTATTTAAGAGTTATTCGAAGGTAAAACTAATTATTATTGTGATTTCTTAGTAAGGAATGCTTCGTAGGTCCAACCATGTCTTGGTTCCTAGTTTTTGTCATTGTTCACGCTTAATGTACCTTTGAAGATGTTAAATATAATAATGTTTGTGGAGCCACACTAAGACATTAATATAAGTTTAGATTCAACCTAGAAAGATAAGAGAGAAAAGTAGATAGAGATTGTTAGGTAGATAATCTATTTGATTGACTGAGAATTATAGGATAAATAGAAGTTTTGGGGAAATTCTGAGGATAGAGATTTAACCATAAATGTTCATAAAGAGGTCATATGACATAATCTTTCTACACCTTATCCTTGGTCCCCTATTTATATTTGTGGATTAAGGTCAATGGTACATGATGAGTTATACAGTAAATAGCAAGAAAATTGTAGTAATTATCTCAGTTTGGCCATTCTTATATCAAATAAGTTGGATTGCAGCTATTTGCTAAGTGAGAATTGTAGATGAGTTCCAAGAAAGGGTGAGTACCCCTAACGAGTTCTTTTGGTAAAGTCTTTCAAAAGACAGTTACTTTGGATGAGTAGGTGAGATCTTGAGGAAGAAGGGATTTGTCAAGCTTGCAACTTTTGGGATTTCTTTGACGAATTTAGCAAATTTTGAGGTCCGAGATGGATTTATTTTGTCTAAGCGATTTATTGAGCCTCAGTGGTCATATCAAAAGTTCTGCTTCCAGTCCGAAAGATTGACAGCGGACATGCCAAAATTTTCATCTACTGTGCTTCTATGAGGATTCATTGAAGCTGTCCCCAGACTGGAAAGCAAAATGATTGGTTGAAACCATTAGAAATATTCTGTGCAATTGATGGGACAGTATGTGGTAGCAAAAAGGAAGGAAGAATGAATATAAAATTAGGTAGGTTCAAATTCTCACGGACTTGAATCTTCAAGGGAAGAATGGTGTTAGCTAGTTGGTTTGCTGGTCCCTTCTATTTCTATAAACATTAGTAAAACTCTAAAAGTTTGTCCTCTGGAAACTGCATTTCAGGCTTACCACTTTAACCATCTTGAGGAGGATTAATTATTCTGTGCGGGCGCCGAATGCTATCCGGAGACCAATCAGAATGCGTCATGTCACCACCGCTCGGTACTACTGACGTGATGAATTCTGATTGGTGTCCGGACAACGTTCTGCATCCGGTCTCCGTACAGAATAATTTCTTCTTGAGGAGGGTTTTATGCCTTTGATTGTTCTATTGACAAAAAAAAAAAAGTCATTATTTCTGTTGCCTATATAGCTGGTTGAACTTATTTTCATCTTGCTGAAAGATACTTTTTCTTTTAGGGTATGAAGATTATACTTTGATGCATTTTGTTTGAGATATATGCTATTTTATTTCCCTAATTGTTGAGTTGGCTCTCTCTATATATATATATATATATATATATATATATATATATATATATATATATATATATATATATATATATATATATATATATATATATATATATATTTATTTATTTATTTATTTCCAGAAATATATATGGAGAAGAGGGATATTATCAGTTCGTTACCAAAAACCGATGAAAATGAATAGGTTTCTCAAGGCAATGAACCTCCGCTTCAGATTTTCTCAGTTAAATGTCTTTTGGAGGTAAAAGATTAATTTTTGATCTTGAATATTTTATCTTCCTTACAAATATCATAGTAAAATACCCTCTAATTTCTATTGCTCTTTGTTTAATTCAACTTTTTCAATTCTATCATATATCTGTTGTAACATTTTCATTTTTATCACACTCAACTCTTCTGTCAGTGAGTTTTTATCACCTCACTCTCAGTTTTATAAAACTGTTCCTCGTTTTGATGTTATTCTCTAGTATTCTTGATATTTTCTATGTTAATTGCTCAACTTTAATTCTTCAAAATTAAAATTTTTATTTATGTTCTATTTCTTCTAGATCCAAACATGCTTGATCCCGGCACTTCAAATTCTTTCTTTTTTTTAACAAAATCATATGAATATATTAATTGATCTTCACAGCAACAACAGTAACATTAAGGCTTCGTTTGAGACGGTTTTTTTTGCTGCTTTTTAAAGCAGCTTCTCATTATAAAAATTAAAATATTTGTACTAGAAAGCTACTTTAAGAAACAACAAGAAAGCCGTCCCAAACAAAGCCTAAGCCTTTATCCCACTACGTGGGATCAGCTACATGAATCATTTTTCTTCATTGTATGCTGTTAAGAGTATATTATTTACATATTAACTAAATATAAATATAATTTGTCAAAAAGGTTGGATCTATACATATATTCAAATGAAAGCATATCTATTAGTGATAAGTGCATAACCATCACTCACGTATTTGCATTCGGATGCAGAAAAAGCTATAAGGATGCCTGTAAGAAGAATCAGAAGAATGGATAAAGACTTCACCAAAGAAGAAATGTGAATGATATTTATTCTGCCAATTGTGATATTTGATCAAGAGTGAGCTACTTCTATTGTTGTTTAGCCTGTTGTCTTCCTCAAATTTCACTTCTGGCATTTGCTACCACAGTAGTTATTGAGTTCAATGGTAATATTTGCTTAATTCATTTAGTTTGTTGTCAATAGACTCTGCTAGTTTTCTTTTTTTGCATATAAAGTGATTACCTCTATTGTTCTGTGTGTGTTTAAGAGTAGCAAGATTGAATAGATTATCAAACATTATGAGGGCAGGCCATCAAGACTTCTCTTCTTGTTGCCCTGATTCCACCACAGCCACATTCGCAGCTCCTTCGACTGCCCCTGGCTGCATTCGACTCCCAATTGTTGCCTCACCTATAGCCGACCACCTTCTGTCGCAGCCTTCTACCGGAATCCACAAATGTCCCATCCACTGCAGGAAGATCGTATGTTTCCGGCGGTCAAAATCTGCCAGAAAATATTCAAAATTTGTCGGAAATTAGTATTTTGAACTGTAAAATGTCCGTCTGGAAAATGTCACAGGAGCAAAATAATCTGCCTGGAACATTTCCAGCTGAGTAAAATTTTCGGTGAAATTTTAAAAAATATATTACATTTATTCAGGCCAGCCCACCAGCCCAATCTAGGCAAGCCAGCCCCACCCTCCTTGCCCAGCCCACAAGCAGCCCATTAAGCTCAGCCCGCTCGCATGCTACACACTTCAAGCCCAGCCCAACTACTTTTACTGTCCACCCCGCCTGTTGGCGCACGTGCTGCTTGCCCCAACGGAAATAATTTGCCTTATGTCACAACCTTCTTCTACTGGAATCCATGAATGTCCTATCCACTACAGGAAAATCGCATCTTTTTGGTGGTCAAAATTTGTTGGAAAATGCTCAAAATTTACCGGAAATTAGTATTTTGGACTGTAAAACGTGCGTCGGGAAAACGTCACAGGCACAAAATAATCCGCTGGAAACATTTCCAGTGGAAATAATATGCCGGTGAAATTATGCTGGAAAAATTTTAAAATATATATTACATTTATTCAGGCCAGCCCACCAGCCCAACCTAGGCAAGCCAGCCCCACCCGCGTCGCCCAGCCCACAGGCAACCCATTAAGCCCAGCCCGCTCGCGCGCTACACACTTCAAACCCAGCCCAGCTACTTCTACTGCCCACCCCGCCAGCTGGCCCACGAGCTGCTTGCCCCAGCTCACTTATACGGCAGGCTTGGAACCCCGTCTTCCCCGTGTGCACGGAACAATTATTACGTCCTCCGACCGAACGCAGAGGAACGTCCGGTCGAAGGCCAAATCCCGTCAAAAAACGAGTTGTACCGAGCAATACCAAATAATAACGATGAATATCATCATTTGAAGACCCAATACCGAGTTATACCGAGCTAAATCGAGAAATATCGAGTTAAACAAAAGTTGTACCGAGTTTTTCCTAGAAAAACTCGGTACAACTCGGTATTTCTCAGTACATCTCGGTATAACTCGATATTGGCCTTCAAAGAGCGGTATTTCTCGTTAATGTCAAATAATACCTAGTTGTACCAAGCAAATACCGAGTTTTTTGGCAGGATTTTGCCTCCAACCGGACGTTCCTCTACGTCCTTACACCGGACGTAATAAAAGTTCGTGCGCACGGCCTCAACCATCAGGTTGCTAAGGTAAAGCTGCTTGGAACGGTACTTTGTTTTATTTAAATTATAACGTATAAAATAGTAAAAGTTATTATTGTTTAAAACATAAACTTAATTTTTTTTAAAGATAAAAATAGTTTATTTAATTTAATAATGAATTATTAAACTAGTTAATTTATTTTTAATTTTTAATTTAATTAACTAATTTAACTTAACTAATTTAATTTAAGTGGTTTTACATACATGCCACTTTATTTCATGCTATTTACATATCTAACACTCAAAACATTAATATTACATGACAATTTGGGTGCATTAAATAAAATATTATAGTTTATAGGATGGTACAAATGATAGAAATGAATTATAGAAGTGATATATTTGATATTAAAATTGTATATGGGTGGTAGACATGTAATACTAAAGTTTTAGATGTTAGATATGTACATATAACATGAAATAAAGTGATATGCATGTATATTTCCCTTAATTTAAATATTAAAAGTTATTATTGTTTTAAAAGTATAACTTAATTTTTTTAAAAGATAAAAATAAATAATTTAATTTAACAATGAATTATTACTTTAATTAAATAAAATAATTAATTATAAATATTTATTTAATCTTTTTTGAAAAAAAATTATTTTTTGTTAGAAATAAAAATCCGCTGGAAAGCCAATAAAAAATCCATGGGAATTTCTGATGAATGAATATATTTCCGCGTAATTCTGTTGGTAATTAGCTGTAATAATTGTTCAATTCTAAGAGCTTGGGTCAGGCCTGCTCAAACCTTGTTCCAGAAAAGGCCTGAAACTTAAGAAAAAGATGGGGCTGTCCTAGGCCCAATAAGGCTTTAGCAACCCAGCCCACAATGGATCAATTGATATAAAATCTTTTTCTTACCTCACGAATATCGGATTTTCTTATGTTAAGCCTAATATTTTACATATTATATGCCTTATGCTATTCAATCACCCTCATGTTTAAGATATATTTAAGCTTCATGTGAGAAAATTTTGGTGGCTGATTTCAAAAAAAATATATATAATTAAAAATTACTTTAAAAAATAGCAAAAAAATCATCAAAAACAAAACATTTTTGTATTTAATCAATGAATTATTAGAAAATTTAATAATAATTTATATGCATAACTTTCATGTTATAAATGAAATACAAGAGGAATTTAGTGTTTGAATATTGTATTCAGTAATCCTATGTAGAATATAATACAGTTTTAATTAACAAAATACATTAATAAAGCTCAACTTGTTATGTTAGCTTCTAAAATCCATTAGATGCTCAACATTTTCAATAATTTAGGTTTTCAAACATTACAAAAGTTGAAAAAGCCCCTCAACAAGATAAATTATTTTTTGTTGAGTCCAAATGAGAAGAACCGTTCTGACATGTGAGTATACACACTGTTATACACAGTGCATATCAACACACTATTTATACAGAATTTGTACACTCACCGTCCGGACAAATCTTATAACTCCACACAGAATAACTTCTCCGGTACAAAATTCACAAACATCCATCACTTGTCAATAAACATGTTATAATTCTTCATTCTCTTATCATAAAATCTACTTACATAGCTACACAATGAGCAATACATCCTTCTCATAGTCAAAAAAACAAAACAAAAAACCTATTAACATGTGTCAGTAAACATGTATTTCTCTCTCTCTCTATATATATATATGCTGAACTGCTGAACTGCTGAACTTAGTAACTCGCAACACGAATATGTAGCCCATGAGGCGCTTCGACTCTCGGAAATTTATGTATTGTTGCTACCCCAACTTCTTCCCATCTGCATCATCAATTGCATTGACTAAGTAATAGATAGAATTGATCAAAGCAAAGGCTCAGGATTTTTAAGTTTGTAGCAGAGAAATAGCTTGAAAACTTTGCCCATAATATGTATCAAATACATATAAAAATATATTCTGATACTAGTACATGGCATCTATTAACAGATGCAGTTTTCAGTACAGTTAGTACCTGTATCTAGTGACGAAATAGTGAAGGAATGTAGCAATCTCCACTGTGCCCAACTCCTTTCCAGGACACAGCCTACTTCCCCCTCCAAACAGCATAAAATACTGGTGTGAATCAAGGTTTCTGTCCTGTTTATCAAGAAAAACTTTTTTATCAGAAATGAAATAAACTAAGGCTTCATTTGGGATAGTTTTTTTAATGCTTCTTAAAGCAGCTTTTTAGTTTAAAAATTAATTTTTTTATACTAGAAAGTTGTTTTAAGAAGCAATAAGAAAGCTGTCCCAAACAAAGCCTAAATGATCTACAAAATTTTCAGACTTCAGTAGATCTAACAAAAACTCACCATCCATCTCCATGGATTGAAGATCAAGGGCTCGTTATACAGGTAAGGATCATAGTTGATCTCCCTTGTGTAAACATAGATTCTCCATCCTTTTGGTATTAAAAATCCTGAAAAGCAAGAGAATTGCACAGTTATAATTCCTTCAGATTTAGGTTTTGTTTGGAACGGCTTTCTTTATGCTTCTTAAATCAGCTTCCTAGTATAAAAATTTTTGTACTAAGAAATTATTTTAAGAAGCAATAAGAAAGTTGTCCCAAACGAAGTCTTAAGATCCTGCTACTGTTTCATCAGATGTAAGAAGCTTAGTTCACCTTTCATTTCTATGTCTTGGGTTGTTTTTCTCAAGACACCATTAACAACTGTGGCCAATCTCAATGTCTCAAAAATTACCTGCATCAACAAAATCATTATGTCATTATAATAACAAAAATCATTCTGAAATAGATTATAGGCTTTTCTACTTACCGCACGAGTGAAAGTCATAGACTTATAATCATTCCAATATATTCCTTCCTCAGTGGACTTCCCTTTCCTAATCTCAAAGTGCTCTTCCTGCAGAATAATAAGCAGTTTAATGAGTTCAACGGTAATATTTCAACATTTGGAGCTTCTGTTAAATTTAAGCTCAGGTAACATTCTTACTCTGAGTTGTTGAAGAGCTCTTGGATGGTCATGGAGGAATTTGACAGCCATCATTGTAGTTGTCGAGACCGTTTCATAGCCCGAATAAATTAGTGCAATGATTAAATCTATGATTTGTTCTTCAGTAAGTTTAGATTTCATATTATCATCAGTCTTAAGTAGAAGATCAAGCATGTCAAGCTGGGAGCTGTGAGAAATCCTCCTCTTGCCAATTATCTCCTTCAGAATTTCAACAATTTTTCTCCTTGCCTAAGGATGGAAGCCTTTAGTAATTAGTCCAGAACCAAAACAAATAAAGAAAAATCAAACAAAATAACTAAAGAAACTGCATTTCATGGTGAACATGTCATCATAAAATTTATCATAAGTACTGAAGTAAAGTTTAAGCATAATTATGCCAATATCCTTTAATTGCTCATGTAAAAAGTTCATAGAAAACACATTAAAAAAGGTGAAATTATTCTGTTCGGAGTCCGAACAGAAAAGTCGTCTGGATTTACTGCATATTTTGTGAGCATTTACTATGTTTTTTTTTTCAAATACGCATTAAATACTCACAAAATACACAGTTGTGAGTATTATTGAGTATCTTGTGAGTATTTGCTCAATATTTTGTGAGTATTCAATGAGTATTTTATGAGTATTTATTGATTTGATGCATATTTTGTGAGTATTTATTGTGTATTTGAAAATACACAGTAAACACTCACAAAATACACAGCAATCCGGACGGTTGTTCCCGTCCAGATTCCACACAGAATAACTTCTCCTTAAAAAGAGAGGTAATTTTGTAACACCAAAATCTTTGCCTATTTATAAACCAAAACACTAACTTTTATTCTATATAATATCTTAAATTCTTCATGATTTAGTTTTATGATGCAGAAATATAGTTAAATTTATGAACTTTGGTGTTATATTTCAATATCATATGCAAATTACAAAAAAAGATTAAAAAAAAAAAAAAAACTCATGTGTATTGGAGCATGGTTGAGAAAAAAAAACCTGAAAAGCTCGTCGATAATTAGTGCCAGGAAGGTTGATTGGCAATGAGAGGGTGCCCAAGACAAGCTGAAAGAGCTCAGATTTAAGGGCTTCAGAAACGGGTCCACTTTCAATGCCAGCAATCTGTTTCAGAGCTGAATAAAGTGCCATCTGATAACAGAAAAGAATGAAGCTTATTAGTAATTTCGTATGAGATTATATTTATATTTCAATCGATGAACACCTCCCTACTGTCTAATCCAGACAGTTTAAAAAATGGTTAGAAATTTTCTTAAGTTCTAGAAATGAATCATTGCAGATAGTGGCTTTCTCACTTCCTTTTGTTCCAGAGACAAAAGGAACTTCAAGAAATCCATGGGAAGAGCAAATACAGATTTGTTCATTTACAAATAGTAAGCTGAAACTCTGAAAGACTGAAAGCTTCACCAACCTCTTTGGTTTTCTCCTGAATATCAATAACTTTTTCACTCCAATTACTAAGATGAGATCTCATGAATTCATCAACTTTAGGAAGAAGCTGTTCTCTCATCATGGAGGGATTGATGAGACCAAGCATGGCATTTTTCATGGACTTGTGAAGAGGACCAGTGACAGCAGCAATATTACATTCTCCTAAAATATCTAACATAGATTGTGGGTATCCAGGAACAAGTCCTTTGCTTTCATTCATTAGAATATATTTGTTGATCTCTGGATCCATGCAAACGACCGTTGGACAGCCAAGTATATGAGATTTGAAGAAGTTTCCATACCTGTAAATTTCTCATAAGAAAAAATATGTATCAAAAACTTTAAAAAAAAAAGGAACTTGAAAGTTGAAAATGGAAATTACCGAAAGGTCAAAAGCCATTTACTAAGACTACAAAAAGCAAGACTTGGTAAGAAAGTAAAAAAATAAACTTGTACTAATTAGATGTACATTGCTTCAAGTGCTTTTAGTGATAGACCAGGATTTATTTAAGCAGCTTTGCAAAAGATAACCCTGTCACCTTAAAAAGTTCAGGATCTCCTGGAAAAGCTCAAATAAAGGCAGAGAGAGAGAGAGAGAGAGAGAGAGAGAGAGAGAGAGAGAGAGAGAGAGAGAGAGAGAGAGAGAGAGAGAGGGAGGCTGAATTTCCTCAAGAGGTATAAGGTATTTAAAGCAAGGAAGAAATAAGGGGAAAAATGGAAAACCAAATCTTAACAAACTCAGCCAGAACTTCTCCATATTTTTTTTTCTTTGAAGGAATCATCATAAAATGAGTAGAGGAATTAAATTCCTTAACTTTAACAGAATGCCAAAGCAAGGAAATAAGTTGAGAGAAGCAAACCAACCTTGCTCTCTGGTTCTTCATGAAATTTGGTCCTTGCTTTAGAAACTCTGTGGTCTCTCCAAACAGAGGCCAACCCATTGTTCCCGGAGGAAGACCCTTCTTCCTATATCTAACTTCATTCCACCTCAACAATCCACAGCAAAGAAGAAGAAAACCAAAAACCAGAGCAAGAACTATTTCAAGTAGCACCATTTCTTTCGCCAAAGCCACAGAGAAAGAAAAATACTGGAATGAGTTGAGTTGTTCCTGATACTCTTATTGTCTCTAAGTATATAGACCTTTATATAGGAACAGGAGGGAATTTATTTACCTCACAGCGTCACAGTAGTTTAAGACAGTAAATTCTAGAACAGACAAATAAAAAAATTTACTACAGACTACGATTCCAAGCACAAATTCCTACTGCGTGCATGGTGAAGGAGTTGGTCAAACAGTATCTCCATTTCCTTGAGCTTGAATAATGTTATGAGGTGTGCTTCCTACACTTCTGAGTAATTTATTTCAATAAATAATTTTAAAAAAATTATTATTTTTAATAAATTTAGATTTAGTTAAATATGATATTTTGAGATATCAAATATTTTCAGAAAATTGGTCCCCTAACTTTTACTAAAGGACCAAATACCTATTCATTGATACTTTAAATAGAGATGAAATTTGTCTTTTGGTGGGATGATTTGATCTCTATTTAAAAAGTTAAGAAACTTAAATTAGATTTTTAAATGATAAAGATCATTTTGGTTCTATGTAAATTGTCAAATTATCATTTTGATCTTTATCTTATGATCAAATATTTTAATTTACAACAACATCAAGTTTTGTCCCCATTACGTGGGGTCGGCTACGTGAATCATTTTTTTTTTTCATTATTTCATATTTAAAATTAAATTATTATTTAAATCTAATAAAGAAAGATCATTTATAATATTTTCTAACCAATTCTTTTTAGATCTACCTCTA
This sequence comes from Dendrobium officinale, assembly GCA_019514585.1. Taxonomy (NCBI): domain Eukaryota; kingdom Viridiplantae; phylum Streptophyta; class Magnoliopsida; order Asparagales; family Orchidaceae; genus Dendrobium; species Dendrobium officinale. The sequence goes on from JACXSL010001593.1 coordinate 18,508, forward strand.
TCTTTCTTAACATAAGTTAAATTTAATACCTCTACTTTCCTGATCAAATATTTTACTTTTCAAAGAAATAATTTAGGCATAATATATTTCATATAAAATTAAAAAAATAGGAGACTTAACTTTTTTTTTTTTTTATGATATATATATATATATATATATATATATATATATATATATATATATATATATATATATATATATGAGGGACAAATGAGATGGCACATGCTGAATATTTCAAAGGAAATGAAAGATAAAAAGATTGAAAGAAAGAAAAAATACTAAGCCTTCACATGCCTATCAAGTAGATCTGCTTATCCCCCAATATACTCTCTATGGCAGTCACCTTTTGGATGCATGTGCGTGTAGATAAGGGTGTATGGCAGGGAGTGATTGGAAATTATTTATAATGTTTTTGCTATTTTAACTTTTTTTTTGTGAAATTTTTAAGAAACCTATGTCATTGGAAAAATTATTAGGTGCGGCGTACGTCCAGAGGTCAATTCGGACGCACCACGTCACCTAATGCACAGTACATTGAATGACGTGGCGTGCCTGAATTAGCCTACGGACGCGTTCGGACATACTCCGGATAGAATAATCTCTCCATTGATCACAATTAGTTAACAAAGACTTATATGTAAACATGTGAATAAGACAGACAATAAATACAAAGATTGTTTCAAAGTGTCCAAAAACCAAACACAAAAACAAAAAAAAAAAGAGGACCTGAGTTTTAAAGAATGAAAAAAACTCCGTATAGGATGTATGAGGTTGCAATACCTTACAAGTTCTATTTTTTTAGGTGGATTTACATACATATCACTCTATATCATGATATTTACATATTTAACATTCAAAACTTTAATATTTCATTTCTACCAAATATGGGTGCAATGAATAATATATTAAGATTTAAAGGGTGATATGGGTGATAGAAATAAAATATTAGAGTGACATATTTGATATTAAAGTTGTCTATGTGTGTTAGATATGTAAATAGCATGATATGTAGTGTTATGTATGTAAATCCCCCAATTTTTTATGAGACTAAGTAGTGAACAAGCTTGCATGTAAATAAAGAAGTGAAAAAATATTCACTTGAATTCCATTAAAAATATAATGGGAATATGTCAATATCTTAATAGATTATATGTTGGAGAGATTAGTCATATAATCTTTGAGATTCATATCTAAGTAAAATATTCATCTTCACGATCATTGGATCCTCTGGTCAAATTGAAAGAAGGGAATCTATAACAAATCATCTTTAAGATTTTTGTATGAATGTGACATATTAAACAATTGAACTATGATGTGTATATAGTTATGACATCAATAATATCTATGAATTGGATGAGTAGATTTATGTTTGAATTTCTGGATCAAAATCAAAGATTTGTGGTACATTAAAGAAGATTGGTGATATCTTATTTTCTTTTTTAACAAAGATCGTTGTCTATTAATTATGATTATTGATGAAATAGTGTTAATATGGTTATTTTCAATAGGAATATGTGCCAAAAACATATTGACATAGGTTTTGTTTTGGATGGATTTCTTACTGCTTTTTAAAGTAATAATAAAATAAAGTCATCATAAAATAATTTTAGTCATTTTCATAATAAAATAAACTCGTAATAACCCTAAACAATAAGAAAGCCGTCCTAAACAAAGTCATAATAAAATAGTTTTAGCAATCAATATGATTTGCTACATCTTTGAAAATGTAGAATATGCCATGAATGAATGTGATTGCATGCTTGTTGGCAGAGCTCATACAAAATTCAGAAGCAATGTTCCTAAAGAGAAAATGTTTGGGGTAACAAGAATTTTAGTAGAGATCAAATGAATGTCCTTGTTGATGTAATTGTTTTTTCCATGGCTTCTATCTTATTTCTTTTGATGATAGAAATAAAATATATGTTGAGATTATGGGTGTGAACTATTTAGATTTAAAAAAAAAATTGAATTGATCTTATTTGATTAGTTTGGTTCAGTTTTTTCGTTGTAATTTTTATTTTCTTTAGTTTTTTTAACTCATCAAATCAAAAAGCAAATTATATATGTCTTCAAATATTCTATCAATAAAGAAAATAAACCATAAATAAACAAAATTGTAAAAATAAAAACAAGATATTATTGGGATCATATGTTAAAATCATAACTTTTAACTAAAATAATTTGATATGTTTCTTAATACAATATATTTTAGTCAAATATTGTAATTGGTTTCATTTTTAAAATTAACCATATTTTGGTTCATCCAAAATCTAATCGAACTGATCAAACTAAGATTTGGCTTCATTTAATTCAGCATAGAAAATAATTTGATAGGTTGATTTTCTAAAACTATCACCAATATGATTGTTTTAACTAATTTGTGAACCAAAACATCATAACTAACCAAATGCACACTCATAAATGAGACACAACTTTGTATATTATCCATTGAAATGTTGTTTAAGATGCTTAGTTGGCTTGGAATCATCATAAAACGGTGGTGAATTAGGGTTTGTAGATTGAGAAGAGAAGAACAACTTATGGTATGTGAACCCATAATGGATCAATTCTCTACTACATGACTAATGTATGATTTTGTTGATGCAAATTAATAGTATTTGTATCAAGGTTCATCTTAGAAATAAATAAATAAAAATAAGTATTTATGTCACTAGATAGTAATGAAAGAATTAGATATATTAAGATAAGGGCATGCTTGGTTGTGAGGTTGGGGCTGGTCGTCTCGGGTTGGCTTGTTCGGGCGGGATGCATTCAGTCGAGGGGCGGGCTATGTCCACGGGAAAACAAGCGGGGTGGGGCAGCTGTGGAGCGCGGATTGTGGGAGCTGCAGGAGCAAATGGCTCCGGCGCTTAATTTTTTTTTTTTCTTGGCATTCCGGCGCATAAAAATTTCGACGGAAATATTTTTCCAGCGAAAAATCCGTCGGAAATTCGCCAGAAATGGTTCCGGCGAATTATTTTACGCCGGAAGTCCTTTAACGACGCGCGTGAAACCGATGAAAATATTTCTGCCGGAAATCCGTCGGAAATGCAATTTTCTGACGGATTTTGGCCATTTTCCGACGAAAATGGCCGCCGGAAAATGACATTTTTCGTGTAGTGGAGGGCTCTAATCCTAAGGAGTCAAGGGTATTTAATTCAAAGAGTGTAATAAGGATTATATAAAATATGTAAATGAATTTACCTAGCACCATGTATGATGCAAGAAATGAATATATATAAATAAAATATTTTATTCATTTATTTAGAAAATAAATACAACCTAAGGTCTGCAATAAAATAAGGTGGTCTAACTCTACCACAACAAACCTGGTTATCTACTCCTATGAAATGCATGTTTAAATATACTTGCTTGTCATCTTTTAGCTTCGGATCTTCTATAGGATTCCAAAAGAGAGCGTCCCCAAGAGAGGGGAGTTTATTTTGGAGCCTTATATGTATACGTATACGCATATATTTTTAAGCCTTTATAACTCGATAAATATATACAACTCGATTTAGTTACATTTTAGAAACTTTACATTTACACTTAACTCTTGTATATATATTTGCACCTAGATACATTCTACTTCACTTTATTTTATAAGTATCCTAAATACTTTCTACTTTTACATTCCACTTGAACAATAATAATATGATGTATGTATGTATATAGAGTGCATTGTGAAGCAATGTATATATACGGGGTGTGCTTAGGTCTACCTCTACCTTTCTTAACATAAATCAAATATAATACCTCTACTTCCAAATCGGGTCATCTGAAGACTATCGTTTTATGTGACCAAACCATCTAAGGCAACACTCTCTAATCTCATCATCCACTGGAGGTACTCCAACATTTTCACGTATATGCTCATTTTGTATCCTATCTCTAGGGGTAAAGCCACTCATCCACCTGAGCAACCTCATCTCTGCGACACTTAAACTTAGTATTATGCTTCTCTTTTAATGACCAAGATTCGACAGCATAAAGCACTGCAGATCTCACCACCATCTTATAGAATTTTCCCTTAAGTTTGAGGGGGACTTTTCTATCACACAACAAGCCCGATTCATTCCTCCATTTCAACCATCCAACTTGAATTCTACTGATAATATCCCCCTTCTATTTCACCATCACTCTGAACAATATATCCAAGATATCCAAAATGGGTACTTTTATTAATGACTTAATCGCCCAAAGTCACAAACCCCTCACTAGTCTATTACTACTTAAATTACATTTCATATATTTAGTTTTAGATCTAATCAAGCAAAAATTAACCTTTAGACTCTATGGTTGACCTCCATAATTCAAGTTTACCAACAACTCCCTCTCTAGTCTTATCAATAAGAACATTATCATCAACAAAAATCATACAACAAGGTACATACTCTCGCAAATGTATAGTGAGAACATTCATGACTAAAGCAAAAAGAACATCCATGCTCATTTCGTATTCTATCTCTAGGGGTAAAGCCATCCACCTGAGCACCCTCATCTCTACAACACTTAACTTAGTATTATGCTTCTCTTTTAATGACCAAGATTCGGCACCCATAAAGCATTGCAGATCTCACCACCATCTTATAGAATTTTCCCTTAAGTTTGAGGGAGACTTTTCTATCACACAACAAGCCCGATTCATTCCTCCATTTCAACCATCCAACTTGAATTATACTGATAATATCCCCTACTATTTCACCATCACTCTAAATAATAGATCCAAGATATCTAAAATGTGTACTTTTATTAATGACTTGATCGCCCAAAGTCACAAGCCACTCACTAGGTCTATTACTAATAAAGTTACACTTCATATATTTAGTTTTAGATATACTCAAACGAAAACCTTTAGACTCTATGATTGACCTCCATAATTCAAGATTACAATCAACTCCCTCTCTAGTCTTATCAACAAGAAGAATATCATCAACAAAAAGCATATAATAAGGTACATCCTCTCTCGAATGTCTACTGAGAACATACATGACTAAGCAAAAAGATATTGGCTTAAGGTTGATCCTTGATGTAATCTAACAGAAATAACAAAATGCATAAAAAAAATTTAAAAAAATGCAAACCTCGGAGGCAGGCGTTGCGCACGGGAATGGGGAGAGCTTCGGCTTTGCAGTGGGGAGCTCGTCGGCGGCCGGAGCATGCGTCTCGATCGCGAAAGGGCAGAGATGGCAAAGGAGACAGGGGCGACCGCCGCACAGGAGGGAGAAAGCAGGAGATGGAATGAAATGGAAGGCTCGAGATGGATTATTTTAGGACATTTTTCGGTGGCTTTCCGGCGTTTCCAATCATCGAAAACAAATTCACTTAACACCGGTGGTTCCAGCCACCAGTAACACTCTGGTAATATTTAATGCTGGCCATTTAACTGGTGGTTTTGGGACTGCTTTTTTTTCGGTGGCTTCAACTTGCATAACGGTCGGTTAGAATGCCGGTAAAAACTGGCAGTCACATCGCCAATTAAACCGTCGTTATTACCGGCAGCTGGAGAACTGCCTGTCCATATCACCGGTAATCGATGAATTTCCTGTACTGTATAAAAAATATGTATGACATCCATAGTGCAGAAAGTAAACAGATATACCAAGGATACCCCTAGAGAGACTTTAGGAAGGTTTATATATATGATATATAGTTAAGGTAATGAATTAGAAGCAAAATCAAAACTAGGTCATACTTGACCAAGTTTTACTAAATAAGTGTTGGAGTTTTTTTTTTTTTTTTTTTGTAGTAGTAGTAGATGGTTGGATTCATTCATGGGATTGTGTAAGAAATAAAAAAGGTGGATATGTGATTTTATTTAAGAAATATTGAAGAAATTATTGAAGACAAACTTCAATATTGCTCCCCTTCAAAGGTTTTAGTACATGCTACATCATTTGGTGATTAATAGCTCCCGCATTCCTCAAGTCAAAAGGGATCACGTTGTAACTATACTAGGGATCTCCAATAATAAAAGCTATTTTTATAATCGATCATATGCATTTTATTTTAGTGATAATTGAAGAAATCGTAAATAAAGTAATCAAGGAACAAAATTGCTAAGTTGACTAAAACATCAATTTTGGGATGAGGACATCCATCCTTTGGATAGGCCAAATACAAATTGGCGAAGTCAACATATATTCTAATTTTTTTCATTAAATTTTTTGTATCATAACCATTTTCAATATTTAATATGTATATTAAACTTCTTTGATGAACCTTCTTTTAACTACTTTTTGAACTTTACATCTTCTTGGTTTGACTAAGATAACAATTTAATGTGTGATCTTTTGTTTGATGGGCCTTATTCTCCTCTCAAAACTTAGTTCATGAAATATGACTTTGATGTCTACTTCTGACATTTCTATTACAAACTAAGGAAATAATTCAATATTTTTCTCAAAAGTATGAACCAATTCTTCTCTATATTCATTATAAAAAGAAGTGTTCAAGTGGGGTGTTCATCTTGGGGATTTTTTTGTAGCTTGCA